>JALPQI010008099.1:0-62059 GCA_025490895.1 Thaumatotibia leucotreta | reverse complement strand
GCTTGTTCATGAATATTGATTGCTCCTTTTAAGTGCAGTCAGCTTGGGTAATTCCATGCCACCGCCACCCCCACGTAATCACCCAGGAATGTCGAAATTGGAGTAAATGCGTACCATCGAAGGTCGCTGCGTGGGCGCGGTTTTTACAACTAATAAAGTGCGCTTCACACAAAACAGTTCACATAAGATATATCGGAGCGGACAGGGTCATTATCATCATCATCATCATTTTCAGCCGTTTATTACCCAATGACGATTAAACTGAGCTATACTATTGTATGACAGTTTATTCTGTGTCTGTAATTTGTTACTGTACCTACCTTTAAATAAAATAAAATAAAATAAAATAGGCTTCCTGTACGCCACGGGTCCCGGTTCTGAGCTAACCTCATCCAAAAGTGACATATGGGTCACTTTTTCGAATATCCTCCACCCATCGGACGCCCTGCGTTTCTCCTGTCTAAAAGCGGCCACCATCCGTTAACATTTTGGTCCACCTGCCATCACGCTGCCTGGCAATATGTATAGCGGACAGGGTGCTCACAAACATCTGAGCAGGCCTCTATTTTCATGGCGTTAGAGTGCATTTTCAAATATTTATGAGCATCTTGGCCGTTCCAATATATCTGATGGTGACTGTACACTAGTCTAGTATGATGTACCTACCGTCGGTCGTCGTCGTAGTATGTGATTGAAGTTGAATTAGGTCGACGATTTTATATTTATATATATTGTAGTAGGTACTTACATATTTATTTATAGTAAAAGGTCCCACACGCTTATCATATGAACGGAATTGCATGTAACGGTAATGTATATGTATACGAATTGTCTCTCTAAAAGTCCTGTATAAATACTTATTAAACGATAATAGAGTATGTGCGGGAGTGAAGGCGACTGGCAGTAAGGTTAGTCCATATATCTCACGTACATTCTCTATTCGAAAATACTCTAGTCCTATATATTATTAATAATATATAATGTGGTACCTTTTACTAAAATGCTAGCATATTATGAAAAGCATTGCAATTCGTTCTAGGTATTCGTCATTCTCGTCAGTGGCACTCTTACAAGCACAAAGACTTTCACAATCGATTTTCACCTCTTTAGAACATAAATAATAAAGCACCATTAATTTTCTTTGTGCCGATGTAGAATATTATTATAGTCTAGGACATATTAAAATGTACCTTAAATGACTAGACAGGGCGGGGTGGTAGATATGGCTGTTTATGTGATGAAATTGTGTAGGGTACCAATTTTATTCGCATATGTAGCCAATGCCTTGTAAATACGCGTAGTAAATCTACATAGGTATAATATGTCGTATTTAAGTTACTTTTAATATTAATATTTTATACATATATGAGAGGGATTGGGCTATAGTCTGAAGTTACTTTTAGACTATTTTTTATTCTGAAATATTTAACAAATGGAAGGCGTACGTATATTTCATTTAATTACAGCGCGGAATATTATCTCATTACATGTAATGTAACACTATCCTGCCTGGTATTTCCCCGGCAGCGACGACAGAAGCATTAAATATACAATAATTAACGCGACGTCATGTAGTCGGCTGCTTTAATTAAATAATTGGCTTCAAAAGTAAAGTAGAGCAATAATTTTCACCTTGAAAAAAACCGAAATCTACGCTGCTACTGCCTGCTTAATACTGGACATATTTGTAAGCACTATTTGGTATTATTCTAATAGGTAGAATACGACTGACTTAATAAAGAGCTACTGAGATAAATATTAGAAGTTTTACGAATAGATACGCACCTAAAGCTTGTTTGAAATACGATCGATAGTCGAATTTAGGGTCGTTCTTGTAAAATAAATTAAACGGGATAAGACTCAATAGAAAAAAAATTACAACGATTTTGACAAATCGTGCCAAAAAACTTATGCATTAATAAATTGTGATAGTTTTTAGATAGGTAAGTAACATTTCTTCGTGCCTGCTACGCCTCGTTGGTGGACCTTAGAAATCGCTAATAACAGCATTCAAGTGCACAGCGGGGTTGATCTGCTTCAGTTGGCAGAGAAATTTCGTTTTTACTGACCCATCATCTCAACAGACTCGATTTGCTCCGACTGCCACAGAGGTACACAGAGAGATGACAATCGAATGCCTAAAAACTCACGACCCATCTGCGAACAATTTCGGATCATATATAGGCATCTAGAGAGTAAATTTTAATAAGTAGTAAAAGGATAATTTTGATTCGTCAGGTATTGTACCTACATTAGAAAAGTTTTATGCGTCTTTAGATATTTGTTTACGCTCCGGCGCAATGCGTGTTATTGCCAGCGTGCTACCGTGGAACTCGAAGTATTGTTTTCACTCGTATTTGGATTAGATATGACTTATTTTTACCTAATAGTTTATTAAAAGTGATTGATTTGGGAAGTCCCACATTGTCCTTCCTATAGTTCCTCGGACCTCGAATGTCACAACCGCCCGAATAATAATTTTCAGACAACTAGGTGACCTTGTCGCGTCTTTGCAAATACCTGTCACTCATCAGACACTTTCGATTGCTCTAATGGATTACACGCTTGACCGGATAATTACGTTGGCGACATTTTTTGTAAGTATTTTTTATCCTCGGAGTTGGAGGCGGGTCGACCTTGAGGACGCGGAAGGCAGATCGAGAAGAATATTTACTTAGTCTTAGGTGTTAGCTGATAAACCAGTTTACGTGTTAAAAGCTTTGATAAAAGCTCTTATGTACAAATATGTCCATTTTTCAATACATACTCATTAATTTTTTTATCTGTCTAAATTGGCCTTGCTCCCGTTTTTTACCTAAGGTAATTAAAATATCTTATAATATTTAATGTAAGGAAATTTTGGAAGTGAACCGAACATGTTTTTCAATAAGCCTAACACCTACACTAAGGAGATCTTATCGATGTATTGATGGAGAAAATCAACCAAAAATAACAAGCGACTGAAGGCTTACAAGCTTTGAACATTTGACAACAAGTTAACGATTAAATTGAGTCATTTATGCATAGCCTGTTAGATTAAATGCTTTCAGAGATAAGGAACGACGAAAATCAAACCGAATGTACTATTCAAAACAATACTAAATTAATGCCGTATTTTTTTGTAATGTACTGATGTTGCCTAATAGTCCTAAAACCTGTAAACTTCCTCGACTTTCACACGTGGACGCTACTCCAGAACTTTATCGCTCCAGCTCCAGTCTTCTGTCAGCAATGTCGCGCCGGGTAAAACTTAAGGATTGCAATTCGTTGACCAATGTCGGTTTCCGTAGTTAATAATAAATAATAATCAATATCTTGAGACATTTTACACAAATCAACCTAGTCCCACGGTAAGCTCAATTAAGGCTTGTGATATGGGTACTAGGAGACGATATAATAGATAGATACGTGTAGATATAGATACTTTAATACATAGACAGCCATGATCAACGAACAAATATTTGTGGTAAAATAAATACACAAATAATGCCCTCGCCGGGATTCGAACCCGGAACCTCTAGCTTCGTAGGCAGGGTCACTACCAACTAGGCTACGGAGGCTAACAAGTTCATCACGTAGATAAACTCCGAGCGTAGCTCATTCCATTACCTTTCAAGTGATGTAAGCTCTCTTATGATACGCATCGTCTTTGGCTTCTCTCGTCGGTTCTTCTAGGGTTTGCGGTGTTTAGTTTAAACCCGTAGTAGTATCCAATTTAAGTATTATTTGTTTCCTGACGTTCATAAGTGTATTTAAGCATAGCCAAATTCAATAACTTATGTTTTACTTTTATCGTAAATGATTACCTATATCTCAGTACCATAAGATAAGGACGTCTGGTGAAAGTTGCGAGAAGCCGCTGGGTGCATGTAGCACAAAGCTGATAGTCGTAGAAATTCTTGGGGAAGACCATGTCCAGCAGAGGACTGCTTTTAGCTGACGTGATAATGATGATGATTTCGCTGAGACCCGATTTAACCAGTATCCACTGGTATCCGCTATTATGATTAGGTACAAAACTAAATAATTATACCTAATAATCATAATACATTAATGTATTAATACATTGCTAACTGAATTAACTTAACTTAATATTCAATAAAATATGAAATTCAGTTTTGAGAATATATACTAATTGTTCTAATCTTTCAGATTGTACATATTTATCAAGACACTATGCCAAACACAGCTCGTTTTGAAATTACATATCAATACAACTGCGCACTTTGATACAAATTGAAATAATTAATAAAATAATTGTATTTGAAAAACACAAAGGAAGTCTTTATTATCAACGATCTAGTATAAAACCTCGTCATTATTAGCATACCAGCCCGTGCTAAGCTTAAAGCAAAGGTGCGTTTCCATACTTCTGCAAAAACGTGTTCCAATTTCACGCAACATAAACTTCGTGATCGCTTTTTGCCAGTATGATGACAAACCACTACACTTCCTACTCAACTCTATTGTGGTGACCACTACTCATCGATTTTTTCTATTCAGCACATCAGACCTTGCACTTTCGATTTTAATCGATAAAACTGTCGGAAGAGTAGATAATTAACCCCGAAGGGACAGATGATATCGAAAGCGTATCTATCTTTACGCAATATTCGTTGTTCCAATAAATACCTATTCGCAACTAGATTCATAAGTGTGTTGTTTATAGCAGGATTGGGAAAGCCGGGATTGTCTAAATTAATTATTTAAATTTGGAAGAGCCGGAGCGCGGCTAATCATAGTCGAGATGCGTTCAAAGACAAAAATTTATTTTTCTTTTATCATGCACGTCCTATGACCATAATATTACAACAATAAGTAAACCACTAACATGTATACTTAGGTCAGATATAAATTATGTACCTAAGTACAATAAGGAAGTCCGTATTTCAACCTTTAAGTAGGTGTAATTCTACTAAACTGTAGTTGAGAGAAATTAAGTATGTTCATCTTGTTAACTTCCGCATTGTGATTGCCAGACTTTTTTACACTTTCATTTTCTACCTTACAATATTACACTACATAAAAGTCAATATTACAAAGTCAAATAAGTACCTACTCCTAAAACTAAAAAATCGATAGTTCGACAGCAAACACATAAATATTAACAAACCATTTTTAGATTCAGCTGGAAGTCATATTATAAATTGACTCGAATTCGTTTTCAAAACAAACAATAAAACTACTGTTCTTTTTAACAAGAAATATTCAGCAAGGAGTGTCCCGTCTATCTTAAACTTCTTCAGAAGTAGCAATTGATTGGTGAGCGTGATGTCAAATAGAACATTGCGGTTTTTACTGCGGTATTGAATTCGGAGCTTTTCTTGTTACTGGAGCAGTAGGTTAGGCCGGTCGGTTACTATAACAAAGAATTTAGCGGTTGCAAAGGTGAACCTCTTTCCATTACTGATGATAAATACATAGTAAAATTTAGAAGAACAAGGGACTGAGACTTCAATTATACGGTAATTTAATTTATAATGCAAACAACAAATGTTATTTTAAGTATTTCAAATAAATTGTGATTTTAGTGACAAACTGACAATCTACAGGAATATAACCCAATACCAAAGATTTATTTGGTAAGGTATGAAAAACTATGACAATCGCTAACGCTTAGTAGCGTATCGTAGTTTAGTTTATGTAAGTTTGTTTGTATGTAAGTTTAGTTTGTGTATTAGTGCGACAAAGACGGGTAGCTGCCTTTCGTTTACGATTGACGATTAAGCGTAGCGATTGGCAACTTGGCTAAGCACCCTGAAATGTAAATTCTGAACAAAATAGGCTTTTTAAAAAAATAAAAAAAAATCAAGCTGTATACCAACAGGTATAAAAAACACCCTCTGAAGCTGCCACAAATATTTACAAAACGACCTGCGAAACCTTTTTTTACCGAAAACCGCAAACATCTCAGATGGTTTTAAAAAGAGCCTGACATACCGTCCTTGGCGAAGAAGCCTTAAGAATGTCTCCAAGGTGGTCTACCTTGAGACTAATTACTTTCAACGGCCTTGCATTGCAACAAGCTTTTGACGTTATCTAATATTGATTATGAATAAATTGGGAGAATACATTACAGACACCTTTACGTAACCGATAAATAGAAAGTAGGTAGGCTTTTTGTGAATGGTTTCAGTACTTAAAAAGTTGATTATTATGCAAAATGCACTATATTAAAAAGTTGGCGATAACTCAACTGAACTGAAATTGAAAAGATATTATGAAAGCCTGCGTTAAGTATCCGTTGATGAGGTTTTTCTGTTATTTTAGCTATCGTTTTTAAAATAAAAGCCTTCGTCATCGTATACAGTCCAAAGCAAAACTACACATTGAAGCAAAATGATGTCTATTTAAATTTACTTTCTGTATTGAGAGAAAATTAATATCACACTCGTTAATTTATTAAAACCTGAAACACTAGAACAGCAATTCTCTTTATTTTTGCCACTAAAATGAAATATGAAATTTTGGGTTATACTATTTCTGCTCAGAATCACGAGCTGATTCCATTTCCGGCGAAAAAAAAATGTCCCAAAAATTTCATACATATTTCGAATATCCTCTTGTGTTACCGCCATAGAAGGTGTATGGAAAATAGTAACACAATAAGAAAAAAAATCATGGGACACTTTTTTTTTCGACGGAAATGGAATCGCCTTGTGATTGTGAGTAGAAATAGTATAAAATTTACCTAAAATTTCAAAAATAAAGAGAATTGCTCAGAAACAGATTTAACTATTTCTTAATCATCATCATCATCATATCAGCCGAAAGACGTCCACTGCTGAATATAGGCCTCCCCCAAAAATTGCCACAATTTCTTAATCATTCGATCTAAATACAAAACCAATGAAAATTTCGGTTACAAAATGAAGCGCCGTTAAGCTGTTCCTTAATTTTATTGGTTGCTATGTATGTACTCTTGTCGCGGATATATATGACTTTTTAAGAAGCTTGATTTATCAAAACATTATTTAATAAACTAACCATATAAAAACCGTTGATAACCGTAACAAAAACAGTCAAAGAGCCGCCGGCCGCATCAAATTACACCGCTGCTAATGAACCGGGGCACAATGTCGGACATTAATAAATTTGTCGCCGGCTTATAGATAGGGTAAGAGTGCGATTCGCGGACAATGAGCCGAGCTGAATTATAGCACTGATAGCCCATTAGTCTCTGAGGCTACAAAATAATGGCCAGCGGAGATAACATCGCCTGGAACCGGCTGGAAAAGCGCTAGTTTCAAATGGTGGTTTGAGCTACTAGGTTTGCTAATTTGTCAGCGAAGAGCCTAAGTAAGTGTTTATTACGGATATCATGGTACAATCTTGACAAAAATTGACCTAGTCCCATGAGCAGGGTCACTACCGATTGAGCTACGGAGGCCGGTTAATATCGTATATGTTATGCCATAACGCAGTCATGACCACGGAATAGAAACAGTTTTTTCTGTTCTGTGGTCATGACCCTCGTCTAGACTAGTCATTTTCAGGACTTTCGCGGGTATGCTTATATTTTACACTATGTAAGTAAAAATCTTATTCAGCTTTTTTACTCGTCTGCTTACATTTTGTAGTTTTTGTGAGCTCATTTCATTGAAAACAATTTCCAAAATCGGTATTTATATACTGCACTTTATGTGTAATAAAATAATGTTTTATGTTTTGAAGTTTATGTAAATGTCTTAGGGTTCGTTTAAGCGAAAGTGAGGTACTCGTAGGTAAGCTACAATTTTGTCTAGTAAAACAATTTAATTAGGATTTGGATTATGCCTAGCCAAAATGCCATTCTATGGCTAGGCATGCAGGAAGAACGCATGATCATAATTTATCAATATATTGGTCCAATCACATGGTCTAATAACATGTATTTTCAGATTCGTGATTGAGGCACAAAGATCAAAATCGTTACGCTAAAAAAACGGTTCACTAATGTTTAACCAAAACAATGTTAGCAAATATTTATTTTACAACAAACGTTTCACCAATGTAGTAAGTGGCAAAAATGTTATTCTGCCCCGGAAGGTTTTGTTCGCTCGCTTCGCTCGCTCACTGCAGATTTTGGTCAAGATTACGATGAATGTTATGTTAATTTTTTTTTATTTGATGTCGAATATCTCGGCCATTTTTGATTTTGGGGAAAAATTTACTGGGTTGCAACAAAAAACCCACTTTGCTATACTCCAACCCATTTTAGCAAACATTTTTAGGCTAATGGTAAATTTATTAGTTTACTTTGTTGTTAAATATTCTTTTGCCAAAAATACCCCTGATAAAATGATATTTTATTTGTTAATTATTTGGCTAAGATAATAAATTGTCAAAGATGTTTTTGTAGAAAAAAGGATTTGCCGAAACTTAATTTTGCCAGTAGTTGGTTGCCAAGTGTAAATTTGTTAAACAATTTTTGTTTAACAAATTTACTAATCAAACGACAGGATACCTAAAAAAACATCTGTATTTTAGAGACGACCGTATATACATACAATATAGTCATGGTCCGCAGGCAGCCAATTTCAACTTTTCTATCAAATTTTCTATGAAAAATTATACCCGACCCGTATTTTTTGACCAAGAGTGTTACCTATTCGCCGTCAAATCACATCCAGCTCTGCTACTTGCTTGTCCAGAAATAATGGGAGCCCAAGAGTCGTTGGTAATTCACGAAGCGATGCCGATGCTATCACTTGTCGATATGCCCCTTTTTATGACTGGCAGATAGAGAAAGAGTTGGCAAATCTACTACGAGAAGGGTTTATTGGACGATGCTGTTTGTCCTTAGAAGATGGATGTACTCGATAATAAACTGGCATTCGAATTTAAATTGTGTCCAATCGGATCCAGCATTTTAGTGAAAAAACACCTAGGTGTCGGAGATATGAGTTACTAAATCTAGAAAACGATAAGCAATGTTTTGCTTGGAGTGGTCTTTGCTTGGTCCATGCAGGTTTGCAGGTAGATGATACCAACCTATGAACAGGTGGCTGGTGGCCTGACAGTATAAAAGGTCACTACTGCAGTGTTCATCAATTCATTCCCGTGTTAGACATAGAACGATTCACTCTTGTCTTGTTATGTGAAGGGTTTACATTCTTACGAAGGAAGTTATTTCTATGGGGTATGCATCTATGCATGGACGCAAGCTTAGAACTCTCCATTCGTTTTCTACTACTGCGTAGATGCGTAGATACAAGATTCTGAGTAACGAGTAACAAGTAGCTAGGAGGCAGATAACTAAAATCCTACCCCTCTTAGCTCGGCTGTCATTAGTGTTCCCGATATCAGCAAGTGGGATGAAGACTCAAGGCTCACGTAACAGTGAGTACTGGTATTGTATCACATGTAAACGGTAAGGTTTAAAATCGACAACAGTTGGTAAGGTAATGATTGTTCACTATGTTTGCAGTTAAGTTTGATTTGAGTCGTGATTTAGAAAACTGCTTTGTTCTTTTTTTGTGATTACTGTTGTAAGAAAACGTGTGGGTAGGTATCCTACCCTATTGAAAAAAAAAAATAAAAACAGTAATTCTAGTGATTTCAAAGTATATCATGACCCATACTTATTACTTACTTAGTTGTGAAATACTAGCAGTACCAAAATATGGGCAGGTAGCCCTTTGTTTTGTTTTGTTTTCGAGTCTACCAAAAATTAATTTGTGATAGTGATAAACATTTTCAATCCATGCCTTGTGTTAAAAGTTTTCTATGCGTGTGAAATTACCGTTACAGATGTTCAACCTCAAGATCACTGTGAGAGTGGTCAGCGGTTTCGTCCATGATGACTATGCTGTGGTGATGACAATTTATTGCAAGGTGTACACGAAAATAAGAGAAAAACTGCCAAAGATGCGAGTTTTGAAGCAACAGAAATAAAAGGACAGGTTTCGTTCCAATTGTTTTAATGCAAAATTCGAAGTAGTCATTTAAAAATTAACGGTTGACATTTGTTTGTAGCGTGAAGTTTTGTGTCCTCAAAACGTTTTATTATTTGCGAGATTAACTTGGTTGTAGTAAAGTGAAGTCCATCATTATTTTAATGACAAAGTGTACTAGATGCCAATACCCTAAACTTAAGTTTCTAGTCTCGTTAGAGCCCAACCTCATCGGGCTGAGCCCGCGTGCAAATTATTTCTGTGATGAAACTGATACCGTACAATTTGATATTCAGTTCAACATGGTTAACCAGAGCAACCTGCCGGCATCATGGCTGTTGCTGTCATCACGTTCCGACGGCGTGGCAGAGGAAGACTGGTGTCGCTTCTGCCTATCGTGAACACGTGGTGCAACGCGTGGCGTGCCCACACCATTACAACAGACAGCGTTGTTGATCCGGTGAGAAGTTCACATTTTGTTGGGCTATTTGAGCCCTGGGCTGATTAGTGAAACTAATGTTGTAGTAGTAATCGCGGGATTATCCTTTTGAGTTTATCAAATTGAAAATGCCGACGATGATGATGAAGGTCATGATGAAGGTCATGGTGAAGGTCATGGTGAAGGTCATGATGGTGGTCATGATGACTGTCATGATGATGGTGATGATAATAATTTCTTATTATTTGGGCTGTCAATAGTTTCAGTTTGACTTCTTTAGTTCAATTAAAATTGTAAGTTTTATTGAAATTAATCAATTAGTTTGCAATCGTGGAATGAAACTTTTTACATTTTTGTTGGGTTCAGTTTTCTCGGACTACATACACCATTTATCATTCGTAGTCGTAGGTGTAAAATCTGATCTATTTTTCCGTCTCAGTGCGGCCACGATTGTGAGTGGCGTTCGTTTGGTTTAATGGTGTATGTGGTCAAGGCGTTTAGATTGTGCGACAGCCATGTAGGTGGTTGTTAAGACTCAGTTGCTGGGTGTAGCATCTGGAGTATTGTAACTGCTGTGAGTACTGCAACCCATTTGTTGGTTTGTTGAAGTGTTTCATTTGACTATTGTAGAACTGTGTCGGTTACTGGCTAGTAAAGTAGTAAGTACATAGACTGACTAGTCTATTCGAATGTTAATGAAGTTGATTTTAATTCCCTGGGTTGATTAAACGAGTACCTAAATAATTTTTAAATTTAATGAATTGAAATCATCACTCATGTGAGCTTTCAATGGACCGAGAGCAAGTCCGAGGGATTGAGCGTGATCGAATAATCGCATCGGAAGTTCCGGAGCATGTAAAAGGTGCACGTGGACCGCTTTTTATGTGCAGTATACTCTTTGCGAGGAGTAGCACTTACGCGGCTGAGATAGTTAACTTCTGATAGGTTATTGGATCCCAACAATCCGATGGACTGAAATGAAATCGGATGGTTATGATGGTTACCTGGTTGAGTAATTTACGTTTTTGTTTGAGTCGAGAGGTTGACTAATCTGAATCATTCATTAATTGAGATCATTTTGGTAATGCCACAAAAGAAGTTATTGTTGTTAAACGGGATGAGGTGACTATGTCACAATGTGAGTTTCCGATGGACATAAACGTGACTTGTGTTTCCTTAATTTTGATTTTACTGGTAACTGAAACTGAGCTGGTGGCACTATCAAAATTGTCTAACAAATTGAAGTTCATAAATGATTGAATACAGATAACATTTTGTTGTTAATGAAAATGCTAGAAAGCCAAGTACCACGTGAAGTAGATGAAGATTGTTGTGGCATGAAGGATGAGGTTCTCAGTTCGGTTGGTCGACCGTACCAGAGGCTTGATCGTAGCCGTAGCCCGTTAGAAGTCGGTGTCTACCTTTGAGTAGTCCGTGGGTACGCGGTGCGCGATAAGCTCTGGCGGAGGTCGGGTCTTGTAGAGACCGTAGAGTCAGGGTTGACTCGGCGATCCCTTGGGGATGCGCGTAGTGTGTGGTTATGTGATAACCAATAGGCCACGAATGAGAGACCTGCTTCCGAACGTTTGCCGTCATGTGTTTTACGTAAAAGGTGGCTATGAAAGCCAGGTGGTACTTGTCTGGTCTTGCATTTAAATTGGTGGTAATGAATTGACTTTAAGTGATCCTAAATTCAGTTGCAAAGAATAAAATTATTTTCCTTGAGATGAGTTGATTTTACGTAGACAGATAATTTGGTCAGGAGTAACCGAGTGGTGACAAAGATTACTGATGTACGTGTTTGTTTCAGATACAAGCGAGGACGCTTGTCTTGTCAGTATGGCCGTGTCGGAGATATGAGTTACTAAATCTAGAAAACGATAAGCAATGTTTTGCTTGGAGTGGTCTTTGCTTGGTCCATGCAGGTTTGCAGGTAGATGATACCAACCTATGAACAGGTGGCTGGTGGCCTGACAGTATAAAAGGTCACTACTGCAGTGTTCATCAATTCATTCCCGTGTTAGACATAGAACGATTCACTCTTGTCTTGTTATGTGAAGGGTTTACATTCTTACGAAGGAAGTTATTTCTATGGGGTATGCATCTATGCATGGACGCAAGCTTAGAACTCTCCATTCGTTTTCTACTACTGCGTAGATGCGTAGATACAAGATTCTGAGTAACGAGTAACAAGTAGCTAGGAGGCAGATAACTAAAATCCTACCCCTCTTAGCTCGGCTGTCATTAGTGTTCCCGATATAGGTATATATTTTTTTAAACTAACTATCCTTTAATATGAACAAACAAACATTTCTCTTTTGCAAACTTTTCTTTTAAGCAAGCAACTTCAAATAAGTTGTTGTTAGGTATCGTTACTCACTCGAAAGTGATAATTAGCTAATTAACTATTAAATCCTCGCAAACTATACGTTTGGTATTTTAGTATACCTTCATTTTTGTTAATTATCACCAAATAACACCATCAACAAATTCCATAGCATACATGTTACCATGCTACATATCCAGAATCTTATTTCTCTTTACTGTATCGTGTGTGTCTCGTATTTTTAAATTACATGCGAGTATTCAGAGAGTGTTCAGTGTGCACTGTCAAGTTTAATTTCCGACACAACTGCCCAAGAAATTTTTAAATTAATTCAGAAATTTACAAATCACGTTCGAGAATTAAGTCCATTTAGCTGTTAGTACGTATCCCTTTTTATGTTTGAAAAAGAGTACGCAGCCCTGTTAAAAGATACCGAATACACATTTGTGCCATAGAACGAAGCCGATCTACCATATCAACCTAATTCTTAAAGTTAACAAAAGCTACCGCTTTTCCTTTAATCTCCTTTCTTAGCTAAGCCTTAGCCGGACAAACCTGACTAGATGACCTATGATATATTTAACACGCGGAGGCAGGGCGTGGTCGACGCGTGCGCAACTGGGCCTGAGGGGTAGTGGGGGGACACAGAAGGGACAGAACGGGAAGGCTATTGTGCAAGTAAAGAGATCCAAGCGGGCGATATGTGGCATAGTACTCTGATGCTGGATAGGCGGTTTGCAAAACGAGTGCACGAGTATGATGTTATTGTTTTGAGGTCTAATCTGGATTGAAAGTGAGGTGTTACGTTATTCTGTTGACAAGTAGGAGGAAAACTAAACAAGTATTACTAAACAGAATTTTAGAAGTTAATTTTCGCCAGCTTTCCCCGAATCAGAATAAGATACTGAAAAATAACCTTAAACGAATCACTACTATTTTTGTTATAACTTGTAAACACAAGTGGCATCTTCTACACATCTAAGCTACGAACCTGATAGTGCTACGCCGTAGATGCTCAACCCAATACAATGTACGATGACGTGATGACACTTGTCGATCCATATTTGTGAGCGTTTAATTAAAACCATCCCACTTTGTCGCTTACCATAAGTATGGAATTGGCTTTTATCTTTATACGAATAAAATGTATGTTGTGACAAAGTAGGACATTTTTACTAAACCACTCACATTTGTTGTCTAAGTTATACAGTTATTTATGATTTTAAGTAGGTACAAAAAGAATGGTAAGATTTTTTTTCAGTCAGTTCTCAGTAACTATCGAAACGCAAACGTTTCGTTTATCGCAAAAGAGAAAAACTACGTTACGCTACGGAGCGTCAGCGATTGGCATCTTCGCTACGCACTTACATAGATATTTATTATTACATCAATAAAAAAAGCAGTCTATAGATACGCAGGCTAAATTTTAATTTCTTCCAGCTGTCCCTTACGCCTTTCCGATTTCGACGAAACACGCAATTTTATCATCATCATCATCATCATCAGCCTATAATAGTCCACTGCAGGACGTAGGCCTCTCCTATTAACTATGCGTATAGACGCATTAGGAGGTAAATGCCCATAATACCACGCTGGCCACGCTGGGCAAGCGGATCGGCTATCGCAGTAATGTGTCCACTATGATGACGCTGCTGTCCATCATCAATCTTGTAGAATGGTCAGTGACACTTCAATCCCTTAGTCGACTCTTACGACACCCGCAGGAGGAGTTGGGGTGGTGACCAATGTATTCTTACTGCCGTCACCACACGGCAATCATATACATATATATATAAATATATAATTACCTTAAATATTGTAAATAGCACATTTTGTGTAAGGGAGACTTTCTTTAATTTTTAAAAACATTAAATTCTGCATTTAAGGATTATCACTGTAAAAAAATACAAGTGAGGTCTACCGTGATCTTTCGTGTATTTTTCGTAACCCCCCTTGTCGAGCCTCGCGTGATTTGTGCATAACAAATATTGTGGACCATTATGTTGTCTTTGAAATAAATAAATCATTCATCATTCAAATCATTCATTCATTCATTCATTCATAACTCGCCTCACCTCATCCCTTAGATGCGTCAGGAAGAGTGGACGGGCGTCGTGCGGCGATCGCGGCCGGCTATTGATAAATCATCGACAAGCCACGCGCGCCTCCGGCCAACGCGCAACTGCGAGCTTAAGGACCCTAGCATACTTTGAGATTCTTTACTGTACGTATACTATACCATCTATGATACATCACCAACCTGATGGACGCAGGCCTCTCTATCATCTAACTATGCGTATGGACTCATAATTATGAGGTAATATGAGGGACGCATGCTTACCCATAATTGGGCAAGCTCAAAGCTGTTTGGCGATCGACGTAGTGCGCCAACTATGATAATTTTATTGACGGTGAATCCTACAACATACAACATCTAATCTGTAATGACCCCCTTAGGCACTGGTCTCACCACGAGCTACTAAGCTATGAACTATCAGCTATAAACACGAACAAAAGATACGCACTCCCGTGATAGCTGTTAGCTGGGCGAGTATCGCCGTGTCTCTTTTATTTACACGGGAGTGCATATCTTTTGTTCGTGTTCATAGTTTAGTAGCTCGCGATGAGACCAGTGCCTTGGCCCTAGCTGCACATATCAAGCTGGAGGTCCTGGATTCAATACCTGGTAAATGCTTATAATGTGATGGGTTCCTAAAAGTTATGGCTTGTTTGTACCCACAGTGCAAGATTTTGATCTGTGTAAGTTGTCGTCAAATATTTTTGTATTATCGTGTCAGCGTTGCCGTTACGTTTCGGTTTTTAATTGTAAAATAACTACGATAAAGAGTAACAACGGGACCATCATAATCCTATTTTGTTTTCTTTTTTCATTTTTTCTTTTCATAGATTAAATAATATAGGCTACTCATCAAACGGCCATGTTACCCGAACTAAAAATCTGAATCAGTCATCGCTGAGATTTTTTGGTGTCCAGTCCAATATTATAAAGATTAAGTACGATGTTTAGGATTATGATGAATTCTGATCAAGGTTATAAAAAGATTGAACGTGTCACTGAAAACGTAACCAAAAGAAACAACCTTTATTGCCCTCGTTATACAAGATTTTAACCACGCAATCTGAACATGAAAATAAACAAAAATATGTATACCTATGGCGTAATATCGAATGTGACCAAAAATATATATATTACTTTTATTTTTAATATTTGAATACTTTTCAACATTGAAAGCCAGTGTCAAATCAAAGCAAAAATGAGTCAACTTTTTTTTTTCTATTTTATTCTAATGGCAGGTTGTGTATTTTCTGATTTTCAGGTTTAGGTATGGTAATATCAGAACACATTGCGATAACATTGTAATCAAAAATAAGTTTTAGGACGAGTTACGACGAAAACTTAAGAGTTTGATAAGTTAATTTTGAAACCAAGCCGAATCCAGGTAATTTGAAATAAAATAAAATACAACTTTTAATATTAACATAACAGATGTTCGGACACCATAGTCATTTAACGCATTCTATTGTTCAGTTCAGGGAAATAGGGCTGGCATTTAAAGGAATTTAATTGTATTGAACTGACTTAATTCTCAAAGTTAGGATTTATGTACCACGGTAAGTTATTTATTTATTATTATACATATATTCATTATTAATTGTGCCCGAGTGGTAGTTGATTTATATTATACTTACCTACTGTTGCCCGCTACTCTGTCTATGTATGACTATCAGGTATGATGGCTGGTCACCTGTTGAATGGTGTACCTTGATAGAAACCAAAATCCTATCACACAATGTACTTCTAAAATTTGCTTGTTAGAAACTTGTTCATAGATTAAAAAAACAGATAAGGAATTCAATATAACTTCAATTTAGTAAAAATACTTATTGAATCTCTCATAAACGTGACGAATTGATAACGCATTTATAATTTGCTATGCATTTTGCTAAACGATGGCGTACAGTGGTTAGTAGGTACTAATGTGAAACTTTGGTAATACCATTTATCACCATTTAAAATGAATATATGCTATATTGAAAATATATCTTGTGCTAAATTCCCTAAATGTGTGTTGCGTCACATACCTCATCGATTACCTTACGGTTGGTTGGAAGTTAGTGTCCATTTATTTTAAAACACCTATGTAAATTAGTTGAAAAAGTATCAGATTGGTTTTGAGGCGTGTCGCACGCAGCGCTCCGAGCGGCGCAGGCGCACAGCGCCGAGCGCACGAAGCCTTGTAATCGATGACAACCGACTCTTACGTAAAACCGAACCCGATAACGTGCAGAAAACGCCTCTTACTAAACCGCAAAAGGAATTGCGATCGAAAATTGAAATCGATTTTTTCTGTTAGCCATAATTGGATCAACACACCAGTGAGACACCAAATAACACTTAATTTTCAACCACTCAAAATTCTTGCAAAACTCTTTCAATTTGTTAAACAAACCGTATGTTCTGTGGGAACATAAAGACCGAAGTTGAAAAACACGATTTGCAGTAATAATTTCATCCCCAAACACATGATTACGTTGAAATACGACGCCGTTTTACCGTCCATACATTTACCATATAAAGAATAATGCGGAATATTTTCGCTACAAGCGCACACGCATCAAGGAACTATAATTTATTTAGTTACAATATTACGAGGCAATTTCGTTGGGCCCTCATTTTCGTCAGCGGTAAATAATTTTCGAAAATTTATGGCGTTAATAAAATCGCCCGATGGATTGATCGATATCTTGTTTTATCTTTTACAAGAGCAAAGGGACTAAAAGGCATGACTCGTGTACAATTAAATTGTAAATTGTGTTTTATACGCTTCTGTCATTCATGTCCCTGTCAAGTTACTACGGCCTGTGGAATTGATGGGTGTATTGACTACGTCCAAGCCCCATGTTAGGGATACGGTACACGAGTCCTGAGTGAACAGTGGCATATATGTATAATAAATAAATTAAAAGGACAAACTGACTGTCAAATTGTCAAATTCTAAATGTAATGCACTTAGAACCACAAACCAATTGATGAAAACAACCCAAATAAGTAATTAAAATTATGAGCGTAGGGATGTATCGCAATCCTAAATCCATCATCTTGTTAGGTTAGGTCAGGTTAGAAAAAAACGGCCAGTAAAAGGCGTATTTTACAGATTGTGTCTTTCCTGCAATGTTGCAATAACAGAAGTGGCGATTTTCTTTATCATAGCACTTAATTTTAAACTTGAAAATGCGTTTACATTCTTTTTATTCCTTTCTTTGTTCATGCCTATGCTATGACTATGACAATATAGATGCCATAAGAAAATTCGTCTTTTCAACGTAATATGCAACGAGTCCAACAACAGTTACAATTTACCATAACGGTAGAAGCGACATAATATTCATCATCATCATCAGCAGCCCGTATCAGTTTGCCACAGAGCGCAGTCAGTTGCTTTATGACATACGTACCAATGCCAAAAATCAGATTTTCTAGTAGGGGAGATACGCCATGAAACGGACATTTAACTTTGAAGTAAGATACATACTATAGTTAAAAACTTAGGAACTCGTTAACTATCATTAAGGATTTCGGATATACTGTAGTATAATTATTATTACACTATATTAAATAAAAAGCCATACTTTTTTTGAAATATTTAAATTTCTTTAATCTCACTTGTGTCCGTTTCATAACACCTGTAGCACTGAATCGGACAGTGGGTGTCTTGAAACGGACTAGGAACCAATACTTGACTTTGAGACACATAAGGCAAAATAATACTTATTTTAATAAGGCCATTACTTAGTAGATCCCAAACTACGATCCCAGAATTACCAATTACAAAAAAAAATCATCATAAAATATTCAATTTCTTAGTCTTGGTTTAATTTTTCAACCATTATAGTAATTGTTTTTTTTTTAACAATAATTCTTATTTTAATAAGTCAAACACTTTGGTAGAACTCAAACTGAGATCATAGAACTAACAACTACTTACAAAAAAAAACAACATAAAATAATTCAACTTCTTTCAACGTCCGTTTCAATGCGACGGTCCCTGGCCATTTCATTGCGAATCGAACCTAAAAATATTATAACCAAATTTTAAATAATAATGTATTGATAAGATCATGACTCACCGTTCCGTATCTCCTTGAGAATATGCATCAACAAGTACAGAGTACAGACATTAAAATTTTAATTTAAGATGTTGCCCAATTTTAAATTAGTTTGCAAAAATACGCAATTTTTTACAAAATTCATGCGCTTCAACTACGTGCGAAATAGTGAAGTAAGTAATGTCTCACGGGATCTGCCATTATTGTGGATTCAGCTATGGTCATCAGTGTTGACAACAACCAAAGAACCTTGAAATGTTCGTTCAGATTTTTTTAAGATATCGATAGTGTCCGTTTCATAACGCGTCCGTTTCATTGCGTATTCCCCCTAGGTACTTACTGTTACCGAGCTGAATCCATAGAGGCATAGACGGACGGACGGAGGGACAAACAGATAGAGCGCAACTATGTTTATTGCATTCCTACGTATATTTGAGACATTTGCCAGTCAAATTCAATTATGAAACCAAAGTAATTCAGCGTTAAGTAAATGCATGGTCACGCTCAGCTGTTGCAGAACGCGTGATTATTTCGTCAATTGACTTATATAAATTGCTTCATAACAATCGAAGTATATATAGCTATAATCCAGTGTGAAATTAAGATTTGATAGCGATATAGAGATCCGGATGAACTTCATTGTTTGACCACAAACCTCATTTCATACCCGCGCTACGCGGTCGGTGTGAAATTTTGATCACGAGAATTGGAACAATGTGTCACTGCCGAGGAAAAGTTAAAAGTACATTAAAGAAGTTAATCAAATTAAATAATGTAATGGAATTGATTTTCACGATGTGATCCATGGGTCCTAAAAATATGAAAAAAACCATGAATATGGAGCTTATAGAATACTTAAAAATTAAACTAGGTATTTTGTCGAAATCGGTCCAGCCGTTTTCGAAGAACTACGGAACCCTACACTAAGCAATATAAGCATGGCCTGACATGTTCTTGGCCGATTTTTTAGTCTAACTGAGAAATATTAAGACACAACATAATTTACAGACAAACGGGTCTTAATCGCGTAAACTTACGTTTAATTATATCCGGACGTTTCGGGTGTTTGTCTTTAAATTATGAGTGATAATGTTAATCGTGAAAGTTTAAATCAAGGTATTAAGACACAGCTGAGACTTCATCTTTTGGGTAAATAAATCTACGAGACTGTAACATTATACATTAGTAACGAATTATTTTGTGTGTTTTAATATAATTAATATTAATGAAGTACCTAAGTAGAGTTAAGTATCCAGATTGCCTATAGAGCGAAGAGACTTAACTTCGATTAAAACTTTCGAAATAATTCGGAACTAACTTCACAATCTCTATATACTCGTATTAGGTAAGGCTAGTAGGTAGCGGTCTTAAGCTTATAAAAAAATATTAGAAGACCAAGGAAAAACTATCAGCGGTCAAAACAATCGCTGGTAATCTTACAGCTCTCGTGACTCCCCCTATAGGTCAGCAGATTAGTTCCCAATTAAACGGTATTCGATCGAGACGTGTCTGGAATTCGGCGTCAGGTGTGGCTCGCGTGAGTCAGCGGCAGCGCCGACGCCGACCGAATGCCGTAGATAACAGACTAATTCGATCATAGACGAACAAACTCATAGCACACGTAAGACAGTGGTGATAAAATATATGAAACAAACGCGTTGGTACACAGTCTAAACTCGTGTATGCACGCGCGCCATACTTGTGTGAGTGAGATAAGACATGATAGAGTAACTGTGCGGTCACTGGAACGGGTAGGGGGGGAGGTTGTACCTTCGGTGGGAGGCAGGGTGTGTATTTACTCTACGTTAGTAGTATTTATTTTCCTGTGCTCATAGTGTCATATAGCTAGAGCCGGGAGACCGTTGCTGCCGCTTTTCTAGGCAGCAGCGTCTATAACGATCAAAGAATATGGCCAGCGTTAAACACTCGATGCGCTAAACCTTCAGTTTAATCGCTGTTTGCTTTAGTTAGTTTATAGTTCGGTTAGTCACGTTCTAAAATAGTACATTTGAATGGACCTGAAAAATCAGACAGAATGTTTTCTCATGACGACCGTGCATTGTTGACACAGAGAGATTAGTATAACCTAATCCTTATTACAAATAATTATACCGTAAATTGAACACTTGAAGTGAGCTCAAGTATGTCCCCAAGAACGATTGTGTAATTATGCCGCGGTATGTAGGAAATAGCGCATGTCACCGCGCATATTTCATGTCAATTTTGACAAATTCAAATAGTACATAGATAGAGTCTGGCTAATGAAATATTGCCCCAACTTTTGGCGGGAAATTCAAAAAATCTGGGGCTTGTCACACATCCAGCCATAGATTTTTTGAATTTCCCGCCTAAAGTTGGGGCAATATTTCATTAGCCTGACTCTAATCACAATTGTGATGGACCTATTATAACTATTTTAGACTAGCGGATCAAGTTAAATTACCTAAGAAATTAGTACATACATTAGAAAATACAAAACAATCGCAAGTCAATAAAATTCTCAAAGAATATTTTACAAAAGATAAACACACTGGGAAATATACTAGCATACCAACTTAATATGAAGAACTAATGAGATTCTATTATTATATATTATTTAAGTAAACAATAGGTAACGTAACATGCGAGTTTAGTGACCGCGCACATAATCTCATACAAAAGAGATTTTGCAATTAATGTTCAAATAGAAATAAGCACTTGTCTCAGAAATAAAAAGTTTTAAATTTTTTTTTTTTTTAAGTTTATGTTTATATCTTAAGCATGATTTATTTATTTACATAATATTTTCTTCGGTTACCGCGAGGATTACACATGAAATAAAACTATGAAAACGGATAAACTCGCGTATATTAAGTAAGTAACTAATTTTAACTTCATTCCGACGTTTCGAACACTTTACAGGGTTCATGGTCTGCGGATGACTGAATGAAACGTCGGAATGAAGTTAAAATAAGTTAATATACGCGATTTCATAGTTCCGTTTTCATAGTTTTATTTTATTTATTTACTTTTGTTGATAAATTCAAGAAAATTTCAGCATCGTCATTGAAAGACAATTGTGTATGTCGTGCTACTTTCATCTACTCGCTAACTATTTACTCGTAGATTTATCAGAAAAAAATTAAGTAGGTACTACCCATATTGTCCAAAGCTGGCATTTTCATTTTGAAACCAAAGAAAGTAAATCTTGCGCAACTGTGATATAAAACACATTATCAATTTATCACGTGTATTAAGCAAACTAATTAGGCGGTTACGTGTCTTTTTACAAAAACGGTAGTATTGTACATTTCACTTTAGTGCCGCCACGTCCGGCATTTTCAGAATCAGTTCACAGCGTAATGACAGTGATGCTAAATTACTTATTCTTATCTGTCACTCTTTTAGGCTTAACTGCTCGTGAAAGTAGAGCTATTGAATGAGAATGTAAATTATATTAATTTCGTGTATTATTCGTTGGCTCACGTATTATACTTCCGCTTTTAGTAAATAAGTAATTTGAAGTTTTACCGCCGTAATGTAACAGCTTACATGTAATTTTTTTAGAGGAAGTTAAATTTTAAACTTCAGATGTTCCTTACACTAGTTACGACTTACGAGACTATTTACGTTACAGTAAATAATTTATATAACGTTTTACGTAAATGATTTAATATTTAACACAAAAATAATGTAGTAAGGGAACCCCGAAATAAATTGTATAAGATGAAATGTAAATACCGATAACCATCAGATAAAATTTACCTCTAAGTATGAGCATCAATAAACTTACAAAATGTTTTGTTGTTTCCCCAATGTACATGATCGATGACCGTACGGATGGACCTTTTATTTATGTCTTTAGTGTAACAAAGTGGGATGTGGCCATGGGCGACGTACTCACATAAGATGTTCCTTCACCGAATCTGCTTGGTGATTAATAGCGTATAAATACGACTGACTCGATAAGACGGTAATTTGGCAACGATAATTTGACAACCCTAATAGCTTACCCAACAAGAGCCCCATCACACAGCGCCGTAACGTAAAATTTACCATAAAAAGGCACAGTAATTAAGAAACACTTTGTCTCTCGTAAAAACTGGTATTAACATGGTAAAATTGTAATGTGCATATTATTTGTGCACTTAAATATATTCGCAAGAGTTTCAATATCTTACATCGGAATCAAAAAAATTACAGTACCATCAACGACTTTTATTGAAGAACTTCTGGGTGTCAGTCATCTTATGAAGTCGCATTTTAGATCAATTAATTACGTGGTTACCTAGTTGCACTACATACAGCGTTCAGTATCTATAGTAAGTATATCGTAGTTTTTGATGACGCTTAATTTCACTTTATGTTCAGTTCCCTTTCAGTGATTTGCATTTTGCGCATAAAACGATCAACTTACTGCTATTTTAAAATCATGAACTAAACTTGTCGGATATTTTTAATATAGAGACTGGCATAACATACGCTTATGTGATAGTGATTATCTTCATAGTGAATAAAACAGGCCAAGAGTCGTTACAAGCCTTCCGTGAATTTAGAAAAATCGTAAATTTCTGTTTTCAATCGCTGTCACCGCAAAGCAGGCATCATTGGAAAGAGATGCCCGATAAAAGGATTTCAGATTTCTCAGTTGACCTTCAGTTGAATCATACAGGGTGACCAAAAAATAATTCAGTGCATTCCCGTTCCCTGTGTGGTTTTGGGACTCAGGGGATAGATCCCATAGGCGGTATATACGTAGGTACCAACTAGAACTACCTTCTTAGATCTATTACTTCTGAATCTCCTTAAGGGGCTTCTTCTACTTCCCAAAACATCACTGGCAGCGGGAATGCACTTATTTTTCGGCCACCCTGTATACGCTTAAATCGCACTAACTCAGGTCGCAATTTCATAAAACCGAAATAATGTGCGAAATGCATGCTCATGCTATTATTACACAACATTTCATTGAATTTAAGGTGTCGTTCATATTCCGAGATGTTTATAATAAAACGAACGGTGTTCAAGTGCTCCTAATTGGCGTGCGCGACGCACTGTACATTTTAATAATCGCTTGCTCAAGGCATTTTGCTTGCTACCGAAATATATCATGTTTAATCGATTAACGAAGGAAGACTTGTTGAGTAGAATAATAAGAGTAGCATATATTATACGACAGACAGTCGTAACGTCAAATCATAGTAATATAAAAGTACATAGAAAATGCTGGATGTACGTGATAATTTACGTGATTGATTCGGTTAGTCCAATAAACTTTATCCTCAGATATGATCGTTTAGTACCTACACTACTATACAGTCAAAGAAATCAATATGTGTCCCATTTTGTACCTTAGCGACAGCCCATACGAAGCGCTTTGAATCTCATATTGTTGTCATTGACAGAATAGACAAGGTACGAAATATGTATACATACGCTTAACAGTATTACTAAATTTATACATAACAAAATACAATTAAAAATATCATACATATTTACAAATAAAAAATGTGTTCAAATTCAGAGCCCGACGGTAATGTGCCCAGAAGACTGATTTCATGCTGAGCAACCGCTGAATAGCAATGCTGAGTAAAGGTGCGTTTAAACCAAAAGAGCATTCACTGTTCTAGCGCCCGTTCTACGAAATCAACCAATCACGTTTTGTGTACCGATCGAATTTCGTAGAGTGGGAGGTTAGAACAGCAAATGCTCTTTTAGTTTAACCGCACCTTAAGAAAGGAGCCAGTAAGTGAAGTTAAAAGTATAAACTTAGATCAAATATTATTTATTTTGTGTAGCTTGTAGTTGCGCTCTCTCGGAAGGGTCCCCACGGAAGACCAGCGCCAGGATCCTCAAGGGTCTCTCGGCATGAAACTGAGTGTGGACCTTTTCAGTTACGCTTTATAAATGTTACCACTATCATTGTAATTAAGTAGTAAAGTTTAAATTAAGCATCTATATATATAAAAGAAGAAGCTCCCTGATAAAGATGCACGCACAGCCTAAACCCCTGGTCCTAGAGACTCCAAATTTGGCACGTAGGTTCCTTTTATGATGTAGACGAGCACTAAGAAAGGATTTTTCAAAATTCACCTTCTAAGGGGTTGAAATGGGGGTCCAAAGTTTGTATGGCGAAACAAGATTAGTTGAACTATTTTATCCGAAACTTCGCAAGAGTATTCTATAAAGCAATTGAGTAAAGGTATGTTTAAGGTTTTTTGAAAATTCAACCCCTGACAAAGGTAAAAAGGGTGACGAAGTGAAAAAATCAAGTTGGGTATCGTTTATATGGTTCTTCGGGATGTAGATCACGAATATAATAACGATTTTAAAATTTAACGCGGCGGACGTGAAATACTATGTACACGGTTATGGTGTGATGGGGTAAAATTCGAAAAAAATAATACAGTTTTATTATTAAATATATAGATTTATTTTCAAAGCTACAATTTATGTACATAGATTAAATCTAACTAATCTACTTAACCTAACCTATATCTAAGATTGGCCCTTGTGGCATTGTACCGAGGATGCAGGCGGCATTTCCTCGCTGTATCGCAATACTGATGCGTTGTGCGAGGAAGTCGCCAGCTCTTCGGTCTTTAGTTACATCAACCAGACGTTTCGCGATCTCAGCAAACAATTTGCGTGCGCTGGGGCCCCAAGAACCTAAAGTTTCTACGCCAAACGGTACAAAATCGTACTCTTTGCCGAGGCCCTTATTGTATTTATTACGTTTTAAAAATTCGGCATTTTCAGCCGCAGCGGCTGCCTTAAACGTAGTTCGTTGAAGATGGGACGGTGCCAGGGTATCTACGCAAGTAGCATCCCATACCAACATCCGTCTCAAGCTCCAAGGAACTAAAGACACACCATCAGGTCTCTTACCGTCATCTCTAATAATACCAGTAGGCTCTAGAAGAGCAGGTACGTTGATCGTGGCAAGAGACCTGCGGATTATGTCGCGTTTTATTATTTATGTTCATTTCTGGTTCTAGAGATTCCTAGCGCGTAGGTTTCTTTGAGGATGTATGGGTGCTCTAAAAAAGGTTAAGTCAAAATCCACTCCCTAGAGGGTGCAATGGGGGTCCAAAGTTTGTATGGCGAAACAAGATTAGTTGGACAATTTTGTCCGAAACTTCGTAGGAGTATTCTTCAAAGTAATAAAGATATGTTTCAGGTTTTTTTTTAAAATTTAACTCCTGAAAAAGGTAAAAAGGGTGATAAAGTGAAAAAATCAAGTTGGGTATCGTTTCTATGGTTTATCGGGACACGGGACGTAGATCACAAAAACAATAACGATTTTAAAAGTTAACGCGGCAGACGTGAACTACTACTCGTATGTACACGGTTATGGTGTGATGGGGTTAAATTCGAAAATCGATATAATTTTATTATTTATGTTAATTTCCAGCTCTAGAGATTCCAAATATAGCGCGTAGATTTCTTTGAGGGTGTAGGGGTGCTCTAAAAAAGGTTAAGTCAAAATCCACTCATTAGAGGGTGCAATGGGGGTCTAAAGTTTGTACGGGGAAACTTGACTATTTAAACTGTTCCGAAACTTCACAGGAGTATTCCTAGACATAAATGACTAAAGACATGCTTTAGGTTTTTTTGAGAATTCAACTCTTGAAAGTGCTAAAAAGGTTAAACAGTAAAACAACAACATGGTTATCGTTTCTATAGTCTATCGTGTCGCTGTACCGAGGTGTACGTATCGTTTTTGTGTTTATTTCTGATTCAAAAAAATTATAAATATAGCATGTTAACCAACGTTAATAACCTTTTAAGTTTTCCTGAGTTTTCACGCGATAGTAATCAAAAGTACATATATCTGTGTATCCAAGGTGTTTTTTATAAAGTCAAAACAGCCGTCACCATAAATTTCGTCATTTTTGATCCAATTGTGTAAATCGATGTATCGGGATCCCAGAGGTTCTTATTAACAAACTGCAAAAAAGGCTGTTCAATTTCCGTTTCGATATTGTCTGTCATATAAATCGGTGGTAATCTGAAGTTCTGACTGATCTGTTCATCATAATGAAGCAGAAGTCAAATTTGCAAGAAACGGTAACAATATTGACTTACTTCAAATGTTAATCAGCTCGGCTAATTATGGTCATCTTTGTAAGGCCTGGGAAACGACAAATGATAGTTTATCATCAAAACACAACAATCACCTATGTGAGTGTGTATGTAAACTTTTAATGATAAAAAACATTTGTCGGTTAGGTACCAGATGGTAAAGATGACCATAATACGATTGGATTGGATTTTGATAATAATCGATATCTAAAATGTCAAAACGTTTCAAGTAATGAATTTGAGGTCAAATTTGCACAAAATGGTCGGCACCTTGAATTTATTTAGTTTGAATCCGACCTTAATAACAATCGGTATCTTAGGATCCAAGGGGGTTTTTCATAACGATTTTGAGGTAGGTATAAAAAGTGAGAAGCTATCACATCTAAAATTTCTAGAACTTTGATTTAATATTGATAAAAATCGATACCGAGAAGATGAAAAGTTCTTCATACGGAATTTGAAGTCAAATTTGCAAGAAAAGTTCGCCATCTTGAATTTAGGTCTTAAGTTTAATACGACCGTGATAAAAATTGATAGAACGCGCCCGAACCGTGGGTAAAAGCACCATCCGCCACACTTAAATCGGTTAAGGCAAACGCGAGATAATCGCGGGAAAACATTAACACGCAGTGAATAGATATTAGAACGCGGGCGAAGCCGCGGGTAACTGCTAGTTATTAAATAAAGTTCTTCTATTCTATTCTATTCAGTCCTCTGGTCACCGGTAGTTTCAATCAAGCGCTTCCCAAGTTCTTCGAAAATTAAGTGGGCTGGGCAAGGAATCTGGGTTCCTAAGGTCCGAGGGTCTCTACCCCAAACAACAATGCAACCGAAACCTATAAATGGCTGCATATTTGCGCTGCTTGAGGTTTTCAGCCACTGCGGCAGCCGAGCGCAAGAGTATTAAAACATGTGGCGACCCATACTATAGCCCTGTCAAGAACCAAGTATCATGCTATCCAGGTGTTTACCTCGTCGTCATAATCACCAATATAATAATTGGTCGTCCTGGGCCAGACCTGTGGGCTCCAGGATGGCAGGTGTACCGGCATTAGTACGATGTCGCTACAAAAGATGTCATTGGTTGACACATACCTTGCGATACCGTCAGCGCTTCTGTTGTGGGATAGACCCAGCAAGCCCCTATTGTTCAGCTCAACACACTGGCATTATTGAGGGGCAACACAAGCACCATCTAGATACAGAGCGACAGAGAACCTAAATGTGTCGTGTTAAATATTGTGCCCATATTTCTGGAGCCTGTGAGACGGACTCCCAAATCAAACAGGCAAGGAAACTGCTGGGTTGGTAAACGTTTCAAAGAGTTTATTAAGACTATTTCCGCTTTGTTTCAGAGAAGCTTTCCAAATATGACAATAAATGGCTAGTATGTAATCGCCATTTTCTTACAGTTAATTATTTCGTACGGCGTAGTAAATAGGGGTAGATACAATTAATTTGTATTCGTTGTTATTCTTCGAAGACGCAATTAAATAAAGCAACTTTTTAACGGTAGCCGAACAAGCTTGTACGAGTAATGGAATAAAACATGGTAATTAATCAAAAAGCCACATTTCCCGGCGTCCGACAAGAAGCGGCGCTTTCTGCACTAATGAAATTATTTAATACCATTGCACGTATGTTATTTATTGTACTCAATATCTTTCGTTTAATTGGTTATCTTTTAATTTATCGATCTGTTCGATAAGAGTTATCACTCGCGATTGTAGGACGTGTACGGAATAACAATCCGATGGGATATACTGATATGCGTAAATGCGGCTTAGATTGTATTTTTTTAATGCTAAATGTTGGATGGACTAAAAAAAGAGATATCCGAAAGCGCAATGAGAAAGAACAATGAAAACTAACCTAACAATACCTTTTATAAAAAAAAGAAATCTAAATATTGGACGTCATATTATACCAAATAAAAAACGACCAAGATCACCAACGTCCGAGGTGGGAATCGAACCCACGTGTTCAGCTTTCGCGGCTTATGCCTGCACCGCTCGGCCACTCGGTCTTGTTGACCGAGTCGTCGGTGTTGTTGTTGTCGGTTTGTATTGGGTTTGATTCCCACCTCGGACGTTGGTGATCTTGGTCGTTTTTTCTTTGGTATATGACATCCAATATTTGTAATTTATATAGTATATTCAGTAGTGTGAACTGGGGAAAAATTAAAAACACAGATCAAAATATTTAGTTAATAATTAATTTGATTTGAGTTTTCACAAAAACTTCATTACTCTTTCAGTTCTTAAGGATGATATAGATTAGACCTAGTGAATCCCATTGTCTTCTCCAGTACCTTACCCTCGCAATCGTTTTATAGTTAGAGTACGTACTAACTAGGTAATCAATTTATTGCAGAACAATTTCTTCGGTTACCTACCGCAATAGTTTTATTTCATAACTTGTACATTGTTTTAATAATTGTTTTAACTTCATAAAGCCATTATTATTTATGAAACAACAAGTTCTAAAGAATCTTGTAATCCTTACTTAACTTTTAAATTTTCTAAATGAAGTCTGATTGTTAATATACATTCTCAATTAAGTTCGTATAAATTGAAATCTTTATTGCGAAAAGAAATTTCTTGAATTTGCCCAGTCATCGTACTGCAATTTAAATCGTCTGTCTTTGGGACATGCTGATCTTTATCTTTAATATATTATGTAAGATCCATGCTCCTCATATATTTCTATATGGTACGAGTCTCTAAATTATTAAGAAGTTATAAAATAATTAGTTAAGATGAAATGTGATGAAATCTATTGTGGCAGCCCTTTTATAAGCATACTGATTACCGTTGAGCCCAGAAAGCTCCAGATTCTCTGGGCTGTAAAGTTAGGGAGCCAGGGTGCTTAGACAAGTTGCCAATTGGTAACGCTTAATCGGCAATCGTAAACGAAAGGCAGCTGTCTTTGTCGGACTAATATGAAAAAGTAACAGAGAGGGAAAACTACGCTACGCTACTAAGCGTTAGCGATTGGCAACTTGGCTAAGCATCCAGCCTGCTGAAAACATTTATAACTGTATTGGTAAATATAAAAATATCATGAAAAGATGCTTAAAGATTGACGGTTGATGATTAAAGGCAAAATATACATAATTACTTTGAAAACTGCTTAATTTTGAGACGCTTTCTGAACTAATCATAAAAAAATTAATTACATGGTTGTTATCAGTATCAGAAGCCAAACCGGAAATGTTCTTGTCTAAAAATCACTCCGCATTATATAAATGAAAAAAAAATCAATGAAGCACGACCAATGTAGTAATACTCCATTGTGTGCGCATAAGAAAATAATTAATACACTTAAAAAACGCTAACTCATTCTGTTCACTTGCAGTTACAAGCTCAAATTATTCAGAATCGAGGTGCAGATGCTGTCACACTGTCACGAATATATTTAATTAAAATGTAGCTTTCGAACTACTTCTATTTTACAAAATAAATGTAATATGTATGAAAATTAGATAGCCCGTTTGTAACCTTTCTCTACATCTGAATAATGGATGATGTTGCATAAAAGTATGTACAGTTTTATTTTAAATATCGAGTTAGCTAAAAACTATTACAACAAAAAAATAAATTTGGGCTACGAGTACTGAATTAATTTCCGTAGTACTCTACCTGTGGATTGATGCTCTGGACGTAATATAACATACATGTATTTCTGTAGAAGTGTAGACTATAGGTAAGTATATTTATTTAATAATCACTGAAACTGGCGTGTTACTAAAATTTTTTTGGTGATTATGCCGACAGTAATAGTTTGAGCATTCGCTTATCGTATACGATTACAGAATGGCATCTTCGCTAGGCTAGCAGATCTGACATTCAATCCAAAATATCACAAATAACTGTCTATTTTTTGTTGTTGTAGATAATGCTGTGCATGTTCGTGACCATCGCGCGTAGAAAAAAACATTATAACTACCTACCTTCATAATAGTCCAATAGACCATCAATACCTGTATAAGGTAAGGTAGGTAGGTGGACTAGGTGGTCAACGCAAATATTGTAGAAAAACTAAATATGATAAAATATATTCACAGACAGAAAGAGAAAACTACGATATGCTACACCTATCCTACTAAGCGTCAGCAATTGGTAACTTGGCTACGCACACAGCTCTGTTACGTTTCTGTGTTACATGCATCCGCAGTCCTTTGGCTGCACCGCGATGCATTATTGACACCGAAATATTGAATTACAAAGCACTTTTAGGGTTCCCGACATGCAATACTACATATTTACTCTTTTTATAGACTTCGCTGACGCTTAAGTCGTACTTTTTTTTCAGTTTATGAAAACCCAATATTCCCAATTTTAGTTCGAGACATCGTTCGAGTTTGTGGCGGTAATAAACGTTAGTATCTTTGCTACATACAGCACCAGTGAAAAATTTAAGTTCGCTCCACGATTTTGATACAAAATAGATTTTTTTGGCTATCATTTTTCCAGCGTTTAAGTCCGCACTTGTTTTCAATGAATATGTGACTGATTACAGAGCTATTTCTTTTTACTTAACCGTTACTTTCGAAAAACCCAGACAACTGAGGCAGCTGTTGCAGCTTTTGGTAGTCATGCCTACGCGATGTTCATTTGTTCATACTAATGATGATCAAAAAATTACAACTTCCCTTGCCTAAGAATTATTATCGGATCCGATATATAAAATGTCCTGATTTTATGGAAAATTAATATTAAATAGCTCTCGAATCAGCAAGACATCGGTAGAAAAAATATTTTGCTGTTAACACTGAAAAAAAGTATTGCTCAAAAGTTTATTTTGTATCGAAATCATGGAGTCAACTTAAACTTTTGACCGGTATTATAATGCCTATGCAGTTCATATGTACTAGTACCATCGAGATGCATAGAAAGAAGGTAAATTATACAGATGCTTGTAATTCTGCCTAACATCGTATAGTCTTGAAAGCGGAAGAGTAGGTACCTATTTTTTTTTCGTAATTTGCCCATAGCAGTCAAATAGTAATTATTTTTCATCATTCTTTTTTTATTTACCATACAGCTTGCTGCATAATTACATGAATTGCAAAACATTTTCTTTTGTTATTGAAATGAAAGGATTTAATAACAAATCCTGCTGGGTTACCTTCATAATAATTCATTGTATATTTACATGAGGCAATTCTATTTCAATTAATTTGTTATATCAATCGTTTCGACTCACTATAATGATTATAGAGTAATTTTCTTGTATATAACTGCAGGTATTTAACGATCCTTTCACCGCACATATCACATTTTTAAATAGAACCCTTAGCTTAATTAACTGTTTAGTGCTTATTTCGAATAGACTACACGTAATTAATAGACTTAATTTAAATTCCGTGTTCAGATCGTGTCTCGCTTTATGTTTCGATGTAGTTATCAGGCAATAACCATTTAAGTTTACTAGGATACTAATTTTCAAATCAATTGATTAAAATCTCGTACTTACTTAAACTTCAGACCTAACACAAAAGCTCTAATATCAGAAAAACAAATCTATTCGTTCTTGACAGTATAATATAATACCAATCAGTCTATCTCAGGGCCAAATTTGATTCAAGTAGGTACGTTAAATAAAAGGAGTCTTTAATGCACAAATCGCATTTGTAACTTTTTAACATGAGCCATTTCTCCGCTTACTACCAGGTCCAAATTACCAGCAGCTAAGAAGGATTACCTTAAAAAAGACCCACGCTATGAGCTACAATAGAAAAGGCTTAAATAAAAGATGGGACTATGAAACGGTTGTGGACTGTTGGGAGGAAACCTCTTAGAACTCTCATTAACGTAATGCTATGTACCTACAAATGGAATAAATCAAATTGTACACGTACAGTGCCATCAGATATATTGGAGCAGCGAGGGTTCTTATATGCTTACAAACATCTGGGTGCTTAGACAAGTTGCCAATCGCTAACGCTTAGTCGTCAATCGTAAACGAAAGGCAGCTAACTGTCTTTGACGCACAAATATGAAAGAGTGGCAGAGAGGGAAAACTACGATACGCTACTAAGCGTTAGTGATTCTGAGCAGGCCTATATTGTCATGGCGGTAGAGTGCACAGCAGTGCAGTTCAGATATTTTTTAGCTATGATATATCTGATAGCGACTGTAAATCTGTTAATGATCGATAATCTGTTTGATAGTTATTAGCATATTTGTAGCAACTTCTACTACACCTGGGCTATTTTATTTAAAGTTGTCCGCCAAAGATTTACAACCAAAGCTCTTAGCTCGATCCTAGTAGATTTTATTCAGAAAGTGAACGCACCTAGATGTGTAGATGTGTCTTACCAGATGTCATCTCTTTGTACACAGACTCTAGTAAAGAGTCTCATGATATTTGTCCATTCCGTTCACGTTTGTTCATACATTTTGTATGCGTAACGGAATGGTGGGATTTTGGGCCATTTTTTTTCTTCTATTAGGATCAAATCAGCAGATTCTGAATAGATCTCACATAGAAACACCAATGTTAATAAAGTAGGGGCGACAACTTTAAATAAAATAGTCGCACATGACAAGGCATACAGGATGTAACCAAAATAGTGGTGCTCCAATTAGAGGACCCATAGAATATAATTCTGATTAGCAAAGAAGATTTTTTTTGCGAATTTTTATTTATATTTCTCGACAACATAATATATAATATCATTTTACGCTCTACATAATCATAATGCTTGTTTTATTGATCACGAATCTGTAGATACCTGTAGGCGGTGGGTGTTATATTTCAATTTATTTATTCACATAAGTTTACAGTATTACACCAAATCACTTACATATTTATGTTCTAGGAGTGGCGTATATAAATCAGAACTTTACTAGACCCTGACAATGCACTTCATCATTTGACACGTATTATTACAAAATGGATTACATAAAACAAATGAAAATTGGAAAACTCCAATTTTACGTTACGTGTATCCTTGACACGCAGTAGACCGCGCACGTACTGTTACTTCAATGTATTTTGCACATAACGGCACACTTATTTCATTGTCCCAAAGTCTAATGTTGCATAAACTATGATGCGGATAAGTTGGTGGGTCTGTAACCGATGATTGGCGCTATTTCGGGCAGAGTCAATCATGATTTCTTTGTATTACTTTACAATAAACATGTACTAGTACGTGAGCGACTGCCGTCCCCCGCTGACCGACTTACCATGACCTTTCTTACTGGTTGATTTTGATCTTAAATTTCATTGGTGCAAGGACTGCTGATGGTAAAAGAATTAATTGGTTAGGCCTATTTTTCAACAATATAATGCCGAGCTGTCGATGTTCTTGACTTCTGGCTGATGAAACATGGATACTATAGAGATTGATAGGTAGTAAATTAAATATAAAATGCCGAACTGTATTATTATAAACCGGTAAATGCGCGAATATAAAAGGCAACTAATTGTAATTAAGTGGTCTTTTGATATAATATAATAAACTGACAGAGTAGTCATATCAATAATAAAAAAAAATCTTCTATCATTACAAATGTAGAGTTAATATATATAAAAAATACAAAAAACAACACCCCATAGTCATGTTTAATCGACGTCAGTACACTCAACAATTCTGTTACAATCGTTACAATTTTATTGGCTTATTATTTCCAACTTTATACACTACGCGAGCGAACTTGTCAAGAAAGCGGCATCGTCAAAACCACCCCAAATTCCACACACACAATAATGGACCCGTTTTCCGCAGCTCGTAAACTGTACCGGCGTGATTACAATATTTTCTCTCGACAAGCCTTAACGATACTTTAAACGGTGCAGCGTCCAATTTTCGCGCCTCCATTTCTTATTTGCGCGGCTCCTCGAATTCAATTTAACACTCATCGATTTTTATGTGGTATACTTTTAAAAAGTAAATTATGTTAATAGCGATCGCTCCATAGGCGGTTGGGTGATCATTTTGAAAAAATTACACAAACGGCGTGAAATAATCGGTACCGCGATCAAGTAATTGGCGTTATAAATTTTACGAGGTGTTATGACCAGAGCGAGTGTTTACCACTCACTAATAGCTACCGCAGTACTGCAACGAACGATGGACTCTGCTCTGATTTGGAACACGGACCAAAAAGATAAAACCTCTTTATGTACCTTCGTTATTTTTTGTACCGAAGTGCTCTGTGTGTTTGCAGCCTTCTCGTGCGTGTTCTCAAAGTGTGTCCGCGTTATGTCTGTCGATATCGGAGAACATAGCAAAAATGGTCCAGATTACAGAAACTTTCGAAAAGTACCTACAATTTATTTTGTGAACTTAATTATTTAAGTCCAATTTAATGAAGTCTTCCGAAACTTTTGTATTTAGTTGCATATCACCAGGCCGCGATCGGTTGTATTCGCCACCTTCAGTGGTCACAGTCACGCGAAAATGCCGTTCCAACGCCGATTCCGCGAACGATACAATTTAGAAATATTTTTATTTCGCAGCAATTCACTTCAATTAGTTTCAGACACGAAAAATTGAGCCACCGAGTCCTTTTGCGTGAACGGAAATAAACTTTAAGAACCGTTGCAACGAAAGTTTGCTTTAGGTGTAAAATTTTGAAACTGAGTAGGTATCTGTTAGGTAAGATCTTGCAGTTATTATACTGAAAAGTACTTTAGAGTACTAGAAGTAGCGTGAAATGAGATAGCGTTTCTGTCATTTATTTATTTGTATTTTTTGCCTAGTCTCTGGAAGGGCATACCAATCTTCACGAGATTCCTGCATGAGACTGCGACTTCAAGCTAACATCTCTGCACAAAATATACTTACTTCCTAACGGCATGCTTCCAACGATTCGAAGTTTTTTTTTTTAATAATAAAAATTAAATAAAAATTAAATTGTTTTGTTCTATCGCGCCAGTTGAAGCTGGTTAAAAGTAGAATCAAGTCGAACCCTTTGGCTAAATGAATAAAAGTCAGCAAATGTTCAAGTGAAGATATAGAAACGGAGGGAAAGAAGATAAATTAAAATAACGGCGCAGGATCGTGAGGGCAGCGCGGACGTGCGCGTGAGTATCTCACGCGATCGCGCGTCCTGCCGATCGTATCGCGGGTCACTGTGTCGGCTGTCGGACACTCGCATACCGAGATTAGACGATTTGCGCTAAACTGTACCATGTCCTGGCAAACAATCATAAACAAAGGTCAATGAACAGCGACACTTTTATGGACCATGATTAACAAAATCAATTAATACGATCAAACCAGAAAAACGTAATCAAGGAGCATATATAAACAGTGCCTCTAATCAAAGACGGTAGCTCAATCAAATGAACGCAATAAATCTTTGAAAACCAGAAGATTCAATTACACGGCTACCGGAAGGCAAGACGAGTGGCAATAACAAATTGTCCAAGATAAATAAACCTTTTTATTCGACGGAAGACGTCCCGAACCCGTTCCTCTTATCGACGCCGGCGTTTTCAAGAAATTTATCGGACGCTTTATGTTTCGGTCAAAAATTAATTGGTCCTCTTGAGTGAAAGCCATGCCGCCTTTAAATTATAACGCTCAAAAACACTTAAGCTAAAGATCAAATGATAAAGATTCGTTATATGGAACTCTATCATCTGATACATTGATTAGCAATACGTAATGTACGCTCTCGTACACCTAGATATACAGATACGACATGCACGTCAATCAACTGGTGATCTGTGATTACGATTTGATATATGAATGGATACAATCATAACTTTACACCTCGGGGTAAATGCTCAAGCGATTATCCCTAAAACGGGCAAGATGGGCCTTGAGTTGTTTGACATGCGTTAAAGCCAGCAAGAAATGTTATAATGGCAATGTTGGTACTGAAGCAGGCTATGGTTACGGTGATTGAATCCAGAATAAAATAATATGCAAGTCACTTTGCAGACAAACGAGTAAGTATGATGACTGGACAAACAATACCAAGTTTGCTTGATTTGCAAACAACTGCCTTAAAAATACTTGAGTTGGAGATATTAGGAGTACCTACTGCAAGTAATTTTTGTTAGAGACTTATAGTTATTATTAATAATTGCGGGCCAGCAAGACGGTGGCAACTGACAGATTACTGCTGGTCTCCTGTTCGTTACCGCCGCGATTTGGGCTCCGCTTTTCACTTACGATCAGGTGGAATGGAGCCACTTTGTCGTGCCATTATAAAAAAAACAGGTTTTTATATTTCTAATTGGTATTTCATACTTATGAGTCAATAAGAAATTATACGGATACCTCTGCCATATTTGTATTAAATGTGTCGACCATCAAGCGCAAGTCCATGTTGCATTCTTTAATATAGCCGTGAAGGTCCAAGAGGTGCAGGATTTTTACTAGTATACAGGGTGGGTCAGTGAAATCGGTCAATATGGGAAAGTCTGAAACTGTAAAACCTACGAAGATCTGGTCTAAGAAACCAGGTCATCGATTTCAATTACAAGAAAAACTGCATTCATACATTTGTAAAAGAAAATTGTATTCAGCTCGGGAAACAAATATTGTTCATTTTAGATATCATGTTTCTTAGATGCATTTATTCCAGCTACACAGTCGATATAACAGATATTCAAATGTCTTATTATATCAGACTTTCCTATACTGATCGAATAGAATACCGATTAGAGTCAACCCGTATACATGTGACTGTGTAATAAGTTTGCCCCAACTAGGTACTTACTGAAATTGTCTCGCAAGCGGTAAGTATTTCTTAAGTCTGCCTCCTTGCCTTAAGATACCGTTTGCTAAATGAGCTTTGAATACTTATTTCCTTTCTGCTTCTGTACCCGTTTGACATCGCCAGAAAATTCATCCTTACATCTAATTCGGAATATTCGGATTCCTATATTAACCTAAATTCAACTTAAACCCCTATTTAATAAAATAGTTGTAATTGGTCCATCAAATTTTTTATTGGCAATACCTATTATATTTACATTTTTCAAAGAAATTGCTCTGACTTATAATTCGTCGTGTTACTTACCTATGTTTATATTATGGTCGCAAACTTGTAAATACTATTTTGTAACCTCCACAGTAAAAAAACATAAAGGAAACTAGTGTATCTGAGGGATTCAATTCACAACGGAACTCTAATGAGGAGCAATAAAATGTAACAGTTAACATACAACGAGACTGTAATTGTATTGCTAGCAATTTTTATGGTTTTCTTCTACCATATCTTCCATGCCTTTAAAGTAATTAAGTAACTACATAGTTGCTCATAATCTTTGCTTTCCTAAATGTTTCTTTCATTATGTTATTACACTAATAGTATCATCCTATGTGTTTCATATATTTACCCATAGCTAAGGGTTGCCATTAAGGATAGCTAGTCAAATTGCATGGGGAGACTGAAACACTTAATAAACTTTATCAATATCCTGTCTATTTGTACATGATACAGATGTTAAACATAATGAACAAAAAGGAGTATCTTAGCAGCATTTACGTCCTTTAGCTGACAATTAATTGCAATTTTAGTAAAAAGTGTCGATGAATCTATTTTTTTTTTAATTTTTAATTTAATCTTTTTCATATCATGTTTTTAGGGCATGTTTATTCGTCATGTCCGTCTGTCCGCCCATCTGTGCGTCTGTCACAGCCGATTTACTCGGAAACTACAAATACTACAGTAATGAAATTTGGTAAGGACATGTGTTGTATGAAATGAACCGCTACAGGATTATGATACTATAATATTGTAAAAAAAAAAATTGGGGTTGGGGCCCTCCATACATGTAACTGAGGGATAGACATTTTTTTTTTAGATGTATATAAGCGTGTGGGGTATCAATAGATAGGTATTTGAAAATAATATACAGGGTGCCCATGAGGAAAGGGAAAAAATTCAACAGCGGATTTCTGACCAAATTTGAAGTTAAAAATGTCATAAGAAGTTTTCTGGATTCAGAGAGAAAATTAGATTTTTTCTTAAAACCGTTTTAGACCGTCTCCTTATGATAAACGCATTTTAGGAAACGATTTTGGCACCATGTTCTCTTAGTCTTGTCACACTTCATTGACAGACATAAAATGAACAAAAAAACCTTTAATTACCTAGCAAATGTAAAAAAAAAAAAACCTTTAAAGTGCATTTTTTGCGATAGTTTCATTAATGAAATCCTTTTTTTGTGTATTAAAGCATTCAAAACATCAAAAAAAAAAACTAAAAAAATTTTTTTTTTTTAGATTTGACCAAAACTCATTTAACATTTTTTGCTTCTTTTGATCTCAGGAATATGCTGTTAGAATTTTTCCCTTTCCTCATGGGCACCTTGTATATAATAGGTTTATAAATCTCATTGTTATTTAAGCGAACCGGTTTTTTTTTTCGAGATATATCAGCTCTCAAAGTCTAAAAAATGGGTGCCCCCTTTATTTATTAAACTACGTGGTATAAAATTTAAAAAAAAAATCTGTGTACTTTAATAAACTTTATCAACGATTTTTGGTATGATTAAATTATCTCTTATAATTTTTGAGGTAGCATGATTTAACTGTTTTTTGATATATTGATAATGGTTCGGAACTCTTCGCGCGCGAGTCCGACTCGCACTTGGCCGGTTTTTTACATATTTTTTTGGAATCACTGTTCAAAAGCGGATCTATAAGAGGGACCAAAAATGTATGAACTTTCGAAGTGGCTATATCCAGATATTTTATAATCAATTTGAAAACAGTAAAAAAACCTTTTTTGATCCCTATTACTTTTTAAAGACCGTACGTAGCTTGACTCCTCACATCATACGGTGAAACTGTGAAAAGAAATTCATATTCCCAACCTATATATATTTCCACTTCACTGTTTTGTCAGCTATATATATATATATACGTAGCTACGTAGGTAATCGTACAGTAAACGAAACACCTTTTGACTTCATTCAGTAGTAATAATAGTAGTCTACGATATGAAATTTCAGCTTTCTAGCACCTGCTAACAGTCACTAAGCTTAGCCGTGGTTGACAGATAGACAGCGAAACTATAGGGATCTATAGTTAACTATGAAACCCGAAATCAACTGCGAATTCAAATATTACAATAAACAACTATGCAAATTAATAGAGACGAACGTTATTAGATTCTACTCTAATAATATGTAGATACGTACCAAGATTAAAAACAATAAAGCTTTTGATTACGCACGAAGGTTATCCCAGACATGTGGCGAGAAATCGTAACACTTGTGCCATCTGGATGTTGTTTATCTATCAGAACCATCCGACTACTACATACCGACACGACTTCGCGATGTCTGCGACCATAGTCCACATGTCAGCAAACATATTTACTGGAGGAAAACTGTCTGAGAGCGGCTAAGAATATCAACAAGATTATTGCTGCTGTAACTATTAAGCATTGTCGGCATTTGTCTGGCCTGTGCGTGCACACAGATCACCTGAAGTACAAGATGGCACAATAAAATAAAATATTTTAAAATAAAAATAAAACCGCCTTCAAAACTTCGCCCGAACTAAAAAGTAAAAAATAATTTTAGTTCCTACTTCTTAAGATTTCCTACCCAAACCTTTAAACTTTTACCCTATTCATTGAAATAAAATATCATGGCTAGGTATCCTACAGATTTCTTAGAAGTCGGTGCCAAGCCAAATACGTTCATAGGTATATATTAGATAGAGCTTTGTAACTTACTGTCACTCCGATTATGTTTTTATCAACAGAATGATCTACCTCAGTCATTTTGATGAAAGCATAAACGGAGTGACAGTAAGTTATAAAGCTCTATCAAATACAGTCATTTTATACTCGCGAAGTGAACATACCTATATTTGGCTTGGCACCGACTTCTAAGAAATCTGTAGGATACCTAGCCATGATATTTTATTTCAATGAATAGGGTAAAAGTTTAAAGGTTTGGGTAGGAAATCTTAAGAAGTAGGAACTAAAATTATTTTTTACTTTTTAGTTCGGGCGAAGTTTTGAAGGCGGTTTTATTTTTATTTTAAAATATTTTATTTTTTGCTTTTTAGTAGTGTAAAATCGTTATTTAGTATGCTCTAAATACTTATAATTAGAATGTACTGCACTTTAATAGGCCTGAAAACCTGAACTGGATAACTTAAAAACTATTCAAAGAATTATCCCATTATCAAAGAGATATACATTGTATCATAAGCAGGTATGAATAATTTCAAAGATTATAGGTAACAGCCTTAGCATGCCAATATTATTTAAAGAATCACTAACCGCTAACCAACATGTCATAACTACCTACTAAGCAAACACTTGAATAGATCTCGAAAATGTATGACAGTTGTTATATTTAAAGAATTATCCTCCAACTCCTAATCGTTAAGGAGTTATACCTTTCGTCATCAGCTCACCTACATGAGACTATGACCACCTAAAGGCAAATACTCGAATAGCTTCCAAAATACTATGTTATATTTAAAGAATTATCCCCAAACTCCTAATCTCTAAGGAGTTGTACCTTCCATCATCAGCTCACCGACATAAAAGGATGACCACCTAAAGGCAAATACTCGAATAGCTTCCAAAATACATGAACTATGTTATATTTAAAGAATTATCCCCCAACTCCTAATCTCTAAGGAGTTGTACCTTCCATCATCAGCTCACCGACATAAAAGGATGATCACCTAAACGCAAATACTCGAATAGCTTCCAAAATACATGAACTATGTTATATTTAAAGAATTATCCCCCAACTCCTAATCTCTAAGGAGTTGTACCTTCCATCGTCAGCTCACCGACATAAAAGGATGACCACCTAAAGGCAAATACTCGAATAGCTTCCAAAATACATGAACTATGTTATATTTAAAGAATTATCCCCCAACTCCTAATCTCTAAGGAGTTGTACCTTCCATCATCAGCTCACCGGCATAAAAGGATGATCACCTAAACGCAAATACTCGAATAGCTTCCAAAATACATGAAATATGTTATGTTTAAAGAATTATCCCCCAACTCCTAATCTCTAAGGAGTTGTACCTTCCATCATCAGCTCACCGACATAAAAGGATGACCACCTAAAGGCAAATACTCGAATAGCTTCCAAAATACATGAACTATGTTATATTTAAAGAATTATCCCCCAACTCCTAATCTCTAAGGAGTTGTACCTTCCATCATCAGCTCACCGACATAAAAGGATGATCACCTAAACGCAAATACTCGAATAGCTTCCAAAATACATGAAATATGTTATGTTTAAAGAATTATCCCCCAACTCCTAATCTCTAAGGATTTGTACCTTTCATCATCAGCTCACCAACATGAAAGGATAACCACCTAAAGGCAAATACTCAAATAGCTTCTAACATACACGACATATGTTATACTTAAAGAATCATCCCTCAACTCCTAATTGCTAAGGAGTTGTACCTTCCATCATCAGATCACCAACTTAAAACGTTCATGACTAGACGCAAATACTTGATTAGTCTTTGAAAATAAATGAAAAATGTCATATGTGCCTACAACATTTGAAGAGTTCCCTCGATTTCTCCAGGATCCCATCATCAGATCTGAAATCGGTGACAATGGGACCAACTAGAAGGTATACTCTTTCAAACATAAAAAGAATTTTTCAAATCGGTCCACGCGTCTTCGAGTAATCGGGGAACATACATAAAAAAAAAAAAAAGATTTCGACGAATTGTAAACCTCCTCCTTTTTGAAGTCGGTTAACAAATAGTCATCACTGTTTCTACTAAGAGAGAATAAATAAGTATCTTGGGATATCTTACACAAATCGACTTAATCCCACGGGAAGCTCTCAATTAAGGCTTGAGATGTGGGTAACAAGCGATGATATATACAAATAGATAGATACATGGACAGCCACGACCAAGGAGCAAACATTTGTTATAAACAAATACACAAATAATGCCTTTCTCGGGATTCGAACCCGGAACCTCCAGCTTCGTAGGCAGAGTCACTACTTACTAGGCTACTGAGGCTGACAAGAATACAATAAGGAAATAATAAATAGATATATTCCTACGGGACAATATTTATAGTACATTCCCTTCATGTCCCAAGACTAAGAATATGAAGAGAAATGTTTTGGTAAAAAGAGACCGTTTTATTTTTATGACTGCATTGATAGTATTTATGATTATTTGATTTATAGGATAAAAATACGAGGTGTACTCGTATATTTTATCACATTTGAGTCAATTCAATTTCCTGATGAACGTAATGAAGCTAGTAATTTTCAGGAAATCGTTTAATACTTACAGACTTACAGTAGAGTACGCCCTTATGTGAAGAAAAGAGACAGGGCGTTATTTACCTATAGTTACTCGCTCAGCGGTAGGCTAGAAATATCGCCGTGTCTCTTTTATTTACACGGAAGCTCTTATTTTTTGTTTGTTTCACTAACCGATAGCACATAATAGCTTTATCGCTCGCGTTGGGATCAGCGGCCGCGAACTTCGAAATCTGCAAATTTCGAGGATTTTTCTCCCTCACTCTAATAACACCTTCGTTGGAGTCACAGAGAATAATCCTCGATATTTACGAATTTCGATTTTCGCGGTAGTAGACCAGTGCCATAATGCGGCGTCTGGTGTTAATCTGTGACTGCAAGGCAAACAACACCAACTAGATCTTATTCGGAAAGTGAAGGCACGTGATATATATGGTATAGCGTTTCTGTCAGATGCCTTTATTTTCTACACAAACTAACCATCTAGAAGATAAATACTAAATTCGATATTGAAAACTGTCATATCCCCAACAATATTGGCCAGCGTTTCCCACTTAGATACTGTGCGTTTTCAACTTAAATATCACATTATATTGGCTTCTCCGGTTTGGATGGAATTGAGTAAGTTCATAATAATATGTAAAATAGTTTAAGTCATTTTATGTCGGTTAGTGTTAAACATGATCTTTATTTGGAACAAATCAAATTATTTTATTGAATGTTATTGATGATCTTTCCTAATGATAAAAAGAAGTCTTTCTGTGAGCCGTAGTGAAAAAAAAGCGTACAACTGCCCAAGGCTTGTGAAAAAGGGTGTAAGGTTTAAAGCGTATACACATTGTGATCTGAAATATTCGGCGAGTTATTTATTTTTTCACTAGGACCACAGTTTCGTAAATAAGCCTTTAAAATTAATAATCAATATGAACTAAGCAAAAGAATTATGTTGTTATCAGTCTGTTGTAAGTACCGGGTCTCCCATAAACTTATTGTAAAATCAAACCATTTTTTATTCAAGTATGCATAGCTACAAGCTCTTTTAAATCCTCAGACACAAAAGCAAATTTAAAAAATCTACTTCCGGTTCTAACCCTACGCCAGAGACCGTATTTTTTTCATACAAAAGACCGGTTCTTTTTTCTTTCTTTGGTATATATTTTTTGTTAATGGAGTAATTTGCAAATACGATATTGTTAAATAGGTACTTAAAATATTGAGTACTACATAAAGGCTATACATTTTAAAATATTGGACTGTTTCGAGGTATTTCAATATAACCGGTTCCGATCCCTGCTCTGTACCACTGACCCAAGAAGAATCAGGTAGGAAACCCAGCGGAAATAATTTTACAACTAACATACCTAACATAAAAAAAAACGAATAAGTCGAGTTGTCATTTAAAAGTGCAGTAAAAGTCGCCATCAGATTTATTGGAGCAGCCACGATGCTCCAAAATATATAAACAAGCACTCTAACGCCATAACAATAGAGGCCAGCTCAGATATTTGTGAACATCCTGATCGTTTCGATACATCCTGTTGGTTGTACTCTATGTTTTTTTTAGGCTCATAAACAGGGGTCACCAGTCAGGCAAATCAGCTACCAGTCCTAAATCCCAGAGTCATCTATTTAATCGTCATTAACTTGATTACCAAATGTGTAGTTGGTAATTGCTTTTATGGCCCGCCGGCATCTTAAAACGATCGGCATCTTTGAATTCATTAGAAGCGCGGAAATCGCCAAAAAGTGTCGCGCGAGAATTCCGAGCTGGTTTGGAAGCGTTGCCAGTGTGGGCTTGTATTCTCGATTATGTTCTTGTCTATCCGGGATTATATTGGAAACATATTGGTCACTACTCTCTTTCATACCGCTTTACAACCACTGTGTTTACCATCAGCTGCCGCTATGAGTTTAATGCAAACTTACTTTTTATCCCTCTCTCTTGCTCTAATTCGCGAGTATGAGCAGGATGAACCTAGTAAGTCTACACTCGCGGCGCCGGCTCATGGTAAAGTAAGTACAAACATTTCTGTTTATTAAGGGTGCCGCGGCGAAATTACATTGACGCATCGAATCCCATCCGTACTTTTACTGTTGAAGTTCAGGTCGACAATAGGTACAATATTTACAAAGTAGAGGTACATATTTTTTAATACTTAAGTAAAATTTTATTTAAAAATACCCGATTGCTTTGATTGCTTTAATCGAAGAAGCCATTATTTATGCCGTGTCGACGGTAAACAATAAATCCATACCAGAAGTCGCATGACGAAAATTGAATAATGCAAGCAATGGTCTAATAGGAGAGAACGGAATATCGTACAATACAAAAGCATTTTTGTCCGAGTTCAAATGGATACCACTTCGATCGGCTTAGTACCAGATAGTAAGTAGGTATAGTCAAGGAAGTTGATTAAATGTACACAATATGAGATTCCTAGGAACTTTTATATTGACTGTCAATCTGACAAAGACCGAAATGGTACGTGAATCAAATTACTTAACTGTAAGACTGTTATGGCCATAGTATTATATTATACTAGCAGTATAAGCTATCGACGAATTGGATTGTATCCTCGTTTCAGAATTGTGTCCCACGGATGGATTTAATTAGCGAATAATGCTGGCGCATTCATTACCGCCCACGTCGCTTTTAGATGCAAAACCAATCGCAGTGTACACGGAAATTACGAAAGATTTGGGTATTTAGTGCATCTCGTTCTCATTACTTTATCAGATAGGTAACTAAAAAACCTCACCCTCTTATAACTACATGACTATGAGTAGCGTTTATTGTTATTTGACTGTTATTTTCTGTACATTCTCAATCAGAATTTCTTTATTTCAACGTGTCTCCTACGTTGAAAGTAAATAAAGCAAATTCTGATGATGATTCTAATTCTGAAAATAGCAGTCAAATAACAATAAACGCTACTTATAGGTACTTGAAATATGACAAAGGTACTCAGTTGCCAATAACTCTCTTTTAGGACGTAGTTTAAAGACGCACACGGTACAAAAATCCGTTAGAGGTCTCAGTTACAATCAGGAGTACGAAATATTATGCAAATCAATTTTTTTTTACCGTATGCAGTATACTACCTACCAAACTCAAATTCAATTACAATTTTACGCTATTGTTAGTAAAGATTCACGAGTTAAATTAATTAATGATATATTAGCCTACCTGTAAACGATGATACACTTTAATTATAAAAATATAAAGGTCACTTCCACTGGTAGATTGCCACGGCCCGGCCAGCTAAAATGTCGTCGAAAAAACAAAATACGGGGAGTACCTACTTACTGTCTTATTGTTTTAATTTATTATTGAAAGTACATGTGGTGTACAATCGTAAAAATACCTACTTAACTCTTAGGGACTGTAGGATCCCAGTCTCATTTTAATCAACTACCTATTAGTAATACTTACGTAAGTATTCGCATTTGATTACATAGGCCAAAGCTCGGTTATCCGTTTGTTTGAATACCTACCTATTTACGTTCAAGCGATCTAATCAGAACTCCAGATACAATTTATTTTGGTATCTGCTGCGTGTAATCCATCTGTAACACAGTAGTCTTCCGCTGTCACTGTTCTGAATCACGTATATTCATTCAACTATTTTTATGGTGGCTACACGGTCCTAAATGCTCGAAAGATTGTCAAGTAATTTACGGCGATAGTGATAACAAAACTCGAACAAAGATAAAATGGTGCAGTGTAGCTAGTGTGATACAAAATGCCGTGGTGATAGGAACATTTGTCAAGTACTGAAGAACTTTGTATGTGGATAAACATTAAACATGTTAGTGTTTGTAGTTACTGTGGTTGGATTGATACCGTATGGTAAGTTGAACTAAATTTTCAAAACTGATTTATACACATTTTACTCTTCGTTTGAGAACTCGAAAAGCTGGATAGAAAGCATGGTTTATAGTAATTAACGACAATAGCAGCCTGTGTACATACTTAATATTCGTAAATCTTACTCAGAAGACTGATAGGTTTTTGCTATGTTTTTTTAACAAAGACGTTAATGAAGATGACAATTTTTTAAATACATAAACCTGGGCTATAATTAGATGGCTAATAAAATATTGTTTGTACCTACTTAAATAGTAAATAGCGATTCTCGTAAGGGATTTTAGGGATTCCGTTTGTAAAATATGGAGCCGAACGTCAGGCTAGTCTTTAGATAAGTAGGTACATACTACTCCTCATCCAGTCGCATCGATCAAATAAAAACCATTACAAATAAACAAAACACGGCTACATCCGTCGTCCGTTGCATAACATATCACGAAATACAATTCCATTTGTCGGCACCGAAATAAATATACGTCGCCTACGACGACAATGCATTGTACCGGCTCATCCCGTCCGGCAACTACTGCTAAATAAATATTTATTTATTCAACTGTTGACAAACGTATTTACATTGTCAATGAGCATCCGAGCATGTCGACATGCGCGTGGGCACGGGATTTTATGCTGATCGCCATTTGTTTATGAATTGGGTCACTGCTGAGTCGGCGACGGCGGTATAAATAGATAAACGCGTTTGGACTAAACCATATCTAGTTCCTGTTTTTACGAAATGCACTGCGCTGATATGAATTATAAATTATAATGTAATGTCAGTGTATAAGTACGATTAACTTTGTACCTACAGAAAACCTCTTCATAGAAGTTTTTGTGAAATACAAATAAAATTATTTTTCACTAAATATTAGGTTTTTTTCTAAAGTAGTCAGACTACTTTATACTACATCAATTATAATTATTAAATATCATAATATACCTAAGAAAAAAGACCTAGATCACCAACGTTCGAGGTGAGAATCGAACCCACGTACTAAGCTTTCGCGGCTGATGCCTGTACCGCTCGGCCACTCGGCCAAGTTGCCAATCGCTAACGCTTAGTAGCGTATCGTAGTTTTCCCTCTCTGTCACTCTTTCATATTAGTGCGACAAAGACAGTTAGCTGCCTTTCGTTTACGATTGACGATTAAGCGTTAGCGATTGACAACTTGTCTAAGCACCCTGGGCTTAGGGACATCAGGGACCTCATTGCCGATGGCGCTTATGGCGTTATGTTCGTAAGTTCGTATACATATACAACGCCGCAAGACGTAAACGCCATCGACAATGTGATCCTTTTGCCCAAATAACATCACATATATTTATTGTCTACTGTATCCGATATAAAGTACCTACCATTCAATCGCTAAATAACCTAGCTAGCTATTGTTAGTTCCATCTAAAACTGTCACATTCAGGCGCTCCCCATACTAGTTAGCTTCGGGTATGTCTTAGAAAGCTCGTCTAAAGCCGCGGCCACAATGGAAGGTGCACGCACTTATCCGTGCACAATTATGTCAGACGCCTATCATCCACTTTCCCGGACCGGCCGCTCTTCACGCATCGCCGGTTGACCACCAACTTAAGACCGCGGACAGATTGGTGGAACTAAAAGTGTACTTTGCGACAAAAATGAAGGTATTAGCCGCGCGTGGATCTTGTAAATAGGATCAAATAGGGTGTAACTAGTAACCGGTGTGAAAAGTAACAACATAATAAGTATATATCTTTTCTCAAAGATACAATGAAATATTGCTGTTATGTTCTGGCTACTAAGTATGACGTTTCAGGTGTGACTAGGACAAGAGGTTGTTAATGGAATTTAATACAAAACATGAAGGCCTAGGCCGGCAAAGTGCTCTTTCTTAATTCCATTCCACATAAATTTGTGGCACAGGCATCGTGACATTCTGCCACTATGCAACACTATGCATTTAAAACTTAGATGATTTTTTTGTTTATTTCATTGCATGTTTGAGAAAAGCACCATACATAACTCGGCCGGAAATATAGGGTTGCCCGCCTCAGACATATCAGTAGTATTATTCTCTAAGGAAACCGCCTTGCTGTCAGCGCTGTGTCAGCGCTGCGGCAGCGTCGAACCTAAAAATGGTAAGGTAAGGTGGGGTAAGATGAAACGGTTTTTATAATGGGGTAAGACAAAAAGTCGTCCTTCTGGCACAGCGTATACAGGTAGCTTTTTGTCTTACCCCATTAAAAAAATAGTTTCATCTTACCCCACCTTACCTTATTCACTAATGTACTTTAAACGACACTAGTGCTGGAACTACACTGCCTCGAGAGTTTGACGTTTAATGTACGAACTTCGTATTCTCTAACGAAAAACAGCGACGACTTCGCCCACAACCTCGCTCACAGCCACGATTCCTAATGTCAAATCAAACAGCCAGGATTTTAGACAAGGCTGTCTCGACGTCGAGCTCGTTGACGAACGCAGCGTCGAATGTGTGAATAAGAGAATAGCATGGCAGTCTTCGGCCGGCATCAACCCCTTTCGTTCCGGCCTCTATATAGTAATGTACTAATGTATACTACCTACATCAGTAAATATAATTTGATATTTAGAATCCTCATAATTTTTGATCGTAAAGCTATTAATAACCCATAGTAAAATATCACGCGTCTATAAAATGCCTGTCAAATATCTGCATTCTCTAGCAAGGTAAGCTAATTAGATTACTTAGGCATAGATCTATCATCTCGATTTGCAACTAGGGCTCGCGGTCGTGTCCGGGTTTCGTGTCAACGTTTCTCATACCCGTGTTCGTGTTACACGTACACGGGTTTCTGACCCGATTTACACGGGTAATTAAAGTCCGTGTAAATAATACCCGTCTGTACGGGTACACGGATACACGGGTATTATTTACACGGACATTAATTACCCGCGGGTTCGGGGACGTCTTTGACGAGAAGCGTACTAATGGGTCGTGGGACTTAAGAATTACCTATAGTACAAATAGATTGATAAGCGGATGGCTAATTGTGTCAAATAGACCTTATTACCTAACAGATAGAGTCGAAATTTATAAAACATTAATAAAAAAGTTATATCGGCTGATTTTTCCTGAACAGGTAGTGTTTTGTAACAGGTTACATTCAATAATAGACCTTATTTGCATTTGCTCGATTTATTTCGAACCCGTTCGGTTCGGTCTTAAGTACCCGGGTACCCGGGTAGCACGTGGTTTTGTGTAAACGGTATCCATGTATTGGACACGGACACGGGTACCCGGCGGGTTCGTGTAATTCGGGTTCTTAGTACCGTCGGGCTTAAGAACACGGGTATCCGGTTTGGCGGGTTACACGTGTACCGTGAGCCCTATTTGCAACATGGATGGAAGCTTGTGAGAATGAATACGATGCATTAAGTTGGGAGTCTGCTCGCAATAACGTAAATGCATACATTAATGGCAACTTTCTCCAGATCATAGAAAAGCCGCTGGCATTGTGGTACGTGTACAACTGTCCTTATTGGAACACTTCGCCTCATTATAGGCTAGTTTCGCCGTCAGTGTTCTATGACAAAACAAGATGATACTTTGCGGTCTTTCCGGGAAATCACGCCGCAACATAGTAAGGGTCGTGTCGGCATTAATTTAATTACGCTATACGTCAAATTCAAAAGGAGAAAAGTGAAAGAAAAGCGAACGATCGAGTTAAATAAGTGGTCGGCTCTGGGCTCGGCATACCGACGCATCGAGAGCGGATTCTCTCGCTTTCAATAATTACGTAGCGTACGCGCCTGTATTGGAACGACGGGCTGATGACCGGTAAAATGGCGCGAAACGCGAGAGAAAATGACATATGATTGCGGCGGTTAAAACAAACGTAAAATGCGCTCCAGAGCGGTCATTACAAGCGGGCACGCCGATCTGTTACGGGCAAGTAAAGGTAGATTGGACATACATAGCGACTGGGCAAATGTCAGCTATCTAATTCACAAAAGCTTTGATCTTGGATACAAGAGCGTCTTTAAATCTACATCTAACTTGAGATCCTTGGTAGCTAAACGATATCATAGTCCACATCAAAATAGTCTCCCTTGAGGCGCTAGGTTCGGTGAGCATGGTAAAGAACACGCCAGGAGTCAAATGTCGATCGACACCGAATAGAGTCCATAGCGAGTCGGTGATGAGGGAGCAATTCTGAGGCGCAAATTGGTAATCACGATCGCTCGTGCACTACTGTTACAGTATAGAGTAAAAGCATTGAGGTCTTACCTGGGTGCAGTAGGTTTCTATTCCAATGTCTTCGTGGAAACATTCGATACGGATCACCTATAGTTATCATTGTGATAATCCGTAAAAAATAGGTAATTGTAGATAGACAAACAGAACTAGGTTTTGCTGTGTGGGTTACCTTACCTACTCGTTTTTACTCGTTTTTCGAACGTTTTTACGTTCAATTCATCATTTAACACTTTCGCTGACAGTGAAAGAGTTAAGCTGCGTTAACCATACAAGCACCCCGCCTGTCGACGTAGTGTCACCGAAAGCGTTAAGTAGTTTTTCTAACAACGAAAAAGTAGGCAGCCCACAAGTACCTAACGACTACCATCAGCTATCTACTTAAGTATGTAATTGTCATGTACAAACTTACACTATAATTAGGTTTTTTCTTTTTATTTTACCATTTTGAATGTAATAACTTGTTGACGTGTAATATTTAGAATATTATAAATAAATGACTATGACTATGACTATGACTATGAATATCAAAATGTCGATGAAAAAGCTATCTTGTTGATAAAATTGCCCCAAGACCAAAAACTTTTTCTATGAGCGATCAACAATACATGCCTAATTTTTTTTTTAATATGTAGCTTTTTCTACTGCCAGAGGTTGTTGGACAGAGTACACACTATAATTAGTATGGCTAGCTTTCGTAACACAATTTACGCGATCCTGATTTTTGTTTTGATTAAGGCCAGAACTGTGTAGAATTTTTTTGAAATTGACCCATATGGTACCTATACCTACTGAAATAAGGTATACATAAGTAGATATATGAATTTAACGTTGTAGCCTACTGAATAAATTTTAGAATTTATGCCTACTCGTAGGTACATACTTATTCAGCAAATTAATCTACATTAATCGCCGCTAGCCGACTTTTGAAGATAAAATTTTACAAAGCTGACACATGTACGTACTAAAGTGATTCCCTTATATAAAAAGATCCAGATAAATATTATCTGATCGAAGTGATCGATGGGCACTTTTCGATTCGTCCTAGGCCGTGAACCCAAAAAAAAGTTCACCAAACCCCACTCAATAATACAAGATTTAAACAAAGCTGTCGTAGGCGTATGTCTGAAAATGATCGATTCAACAATATTCCTTTAGCTGGGTAACATGTAGGATAAATTTCCTCATCGACTTTCACAAAAGTCTTATCCTTGTTGCTCAACGCAAGACAATAGTCTCAAATCTTTTTATCACTTACGTGTCACTTTGGTAGCGAATAAAATGTGCTAGCCGGTAGGAAACACTGTCAACCTTAAAACCTAGATATGGTATTATTATACCTACCTTAACTCAGCTTACTAATTTTATTTCTCAAAAGTATTCAAAATACAGTGTCACTTACGGCACGTGTCCATGGAATGCCCCTATATCTGATGGGGACTACTATTTCTGATTTAAGTGATTTTCAAGTTACAATGAATTGACGGTTGTCAGGCTTGACTTCCTGTTGGAGCCTATTCTATCTATTCATGTGTCCGCCCACTGCTTAGTACCTATAGGCCTCTTCTTTATTACGTTCCTCGGACCTGTGCAAGTGTATTAACAATTCCTAATCCTTAACAGTGACGTCAGAAAGCTGCTTCCAACAACGCTGCCTCGGCTGTCATCCGGATGAAGCAGCGTTTCCCGGCTCGCCCGTAGAATGCCAGCCCAGCAACTGGGTGACAGCAGAATGGATACACAACCTAGGCCATCCGCCTCCATCCACCGATTCCAAGGTGCCAATAGAGTACAACTGCCTGAAGATGGTGGCTACGCCTGATGACAAGTCGTGTAAGTTATTTTTGTAACGATGCCGTGTCGTGACGGACTATCTAATAGATGTGTCACTACCCCAACTCTCCCCGAGGGTGGCGTAAGAGTCGGCTAAGGGATCGAAGCGTCACAGACCATTTATTTATCGAAGATTGATGATGGGCAGCAGCATTTGCGAGCCTCCATAGCCTAGTTGGTAGTGACCATGCCTACGAAACTGGAGGTTCCGGGTTCCCGGCGAGGGCTTTATTTGCGTATATAATTCCGATATCAATATCGCGGAACATACATGGGGGTGATTTGGATAGCCCTTGAGGTCCTCTACCACCCACCTTCAGTATATCACTACTTCTTGGGACACCCTGTATATATCGTCGCCTGGTACCCACATTACAAGCCTTAATTGAGCTTACCGTGGCACTAGGTTGATTTGTATAAGATGTCCCAAGATATGTATTATTATTTATTTATTATTTATCATAAATCAAAGTGGACATACTACTGCGATCGCCAACCCGCTTGCCCAGCGTAGCGATTATGAACATTTGCCTCCTAATGTGTCCAAACGCATAGGCTAAGGAGAGGCCGTTGGCCAGCAGTGGACTGATATAAGCTAATGATTTGATGTGAGCATCTATCTTTGTCGCTTCAACTATGGCAACACCGGTAGTATGTACAATTGTACAATACATCTTTTATTGTCCAGTCAAGTTTATTAATATGTATCGAAAGAATCCTCTTATAAATATGTTACGACGTTCTCATTCTTATTACACAGAATTAAAGAGAACTGGTGTCCCAGTATTTTTGAGCATTTTTCTCTAATTTTGCTTTTGACTGTCCATCTTTCTGCCAAACATCCTGTGGAGTATTTTATTTAGGCTAAGGTGCCTACGACAATTTCTTAAGCAAATGATCAAAAGGATAACAAATATTTTTTCAGCAGGATGCAAACGGCAACAGGATTTTAAATCATATAATTAAAACTTTGTTTAATCTTGCCGTCAAGTATCGAGTAAATTATAATGTTATAATATTCGATTCATCGATCTATTACGTTTTTCCCAAAATATAGAAGCTATTTACCTCTTTACCAAGACTGGCACTAAATAAGTATTTTCTATTTTTTTAGTTGGTAACACCGTGGATGTGATTCGCGGGTGCATTCCCAGAGTCCAGGTGGACTCCGTCTGTCTCGCTTTAAAGGCTGTGGAGCGAGCGAGAGGTCACAGCGACGCGCGCTGTTTCACGTGCAACAGAAATAATTGTAATTCAGCAAGTAGAACACAAATTATTAGCCTTCACTTGCTATTTGTCACTTGTTTAATGTACTTTTTATTGAGTTTAAGTTAGTAACTTTATTTTTAGATGAAAACAGTGACTTTATTTTTGTATACATGGGATTTATAAATAAAATACAATATTATAAATTATACAACCATCTTGTTTTTTTATTGTTAACATAAGTATCGAAAACATTTTATTTCAAATATCACTGTTGGGTACATGAGTTACATGACACAACCTTCTATTGCCTACTACTAAATTAACACAATAATTCAATACTAAAAAGTATGATCAGTTCATTTTAGAAATTACAAGGAAATACGTAATTATATACCTACACATGTAGGCCCATTAAAATCAACTACAATTTAATTGTATGTCATGTAATTACATATACAAAATATCATAATGTATTTCCGCTTGTAAACGTATTTCAGTGGTTACTGATTAGTGATATGTTATAAAATTCGATAGTTAACCAATTATTATTTTTTATTCTGGGTGTTACATTAGTCGTGATACAAATTGTGAAAAACCTGTTAAGATGGTCTTTCTGAACAAGGTTTCCTATGGGACCTATATGAAAGTCGCGAAAAAAAAATTACGGTTTTCCTACAGATCGGTACAGAAGTGTTCATGATTTTCAGTCTCGTTTCATTATTATGTAAACACGATGAGATCATGTATACATATTAATGAACTCGAACTGTACTAGTCTTAAAAAAAATAAAGATTTTCATATGGGTCCCGAAGGAAACCTTGTTCAGAAAGACCATCTTAACAGGTTTTTCACAGTTTGTATCACGACTAATGTAACACCCGGTATTTATACATTTTTATGAGTAAAATCTAGTATAACAAACAAATAATATATGCTAAGTAAGCATGTTTATCTGATTACAAACCCTATCTCAATAGACTAGATATTTATAGCTGCGAACTACATATATAAAATATTAAAATTAATGTCTAAACCTTTGTACATAAACATAAAAATTAATACGTAATACAAATCGCCAATGGCATTGAGTATTTCCAAAATAAATGCATAAATTAGTTTATTTGTACTAAATTAGAACAAGACGCAAAATTGCCCAAATATTACCATGAATGAACTAGTAAGCGTACCACGAACGTGGAAATTCACAAATTTGGAGTAGGTATTCGTCCTAGGAGGCTAAGGATTTTATAAAGGAGGTTGGTCGCCGCCTTAGAGACAGGGGCTGTGATCCGCGCTCCGGGTCGTATCTGGTGCAGCGTATTTCGTTAGCTATACAGCGCGATAACGCTGCAGGTGTGATGGAAACGTTTGGGCCGGATAATATTCCGTCCAGATTTACAGCAGATACGGTTATAATTGCACATATACCTAATAGTAATAATTGATAAATTTATACAAATGAGTTTTTTAATGGACGGGTAAAAATGAGTTTAAGTTATAGGCCTGAAAGTAACTATAATTAAATTATATTACTCTTAAAACGAGATTTTATAATATTTTTACAAAATGAACGTAGCCAGTAAATTCATTTCAAGAAAACCGAAGAAAATATTAAATTCGATTCAATTTATAAAGCACTAGCTTGCTCTTTTCTCGGGTGTCAAACTATCTCTATGCCTAATTGCAACAAAATCAGCCCAGCACTTTTAACGTGAAGAGGTATATAACAGACGGACAGATTGGATGGATGTATGAACATAACAATAATTTATTGCATAAATTACATAAGTACCTAGTATAGGTACCCTACAAAATTAATACAGTAGTATCTACGTAGAGCAAAATAATGGATTATTTTATACTTAAAATTGCATTCTAATTAATAATACATAAATTAAGCTCATCTACACATATGTACACATGGCTTTCGATATTTTATAGTGGAATGTTAAATATCACTTAATACTTATTTAATTTCGGTACAGTAAGGGGTGCACCGATAAAAAACTGGCAAATTCAAATGAAAAAATCGGGTCGATATACTTAAAAAGCTGTAATTTCTGGCTTTTGTAATTAACTAGGAGGTCTTGAATTAGCTAAGCTGCTATCTTAGATTAGCTGGTCTTTTTTTTGTTGCTACTGCAATTTCAGTATTCACAATACAAGTTCTCCAGAACCCCTTCGAAATCTATTTTTCCAAGCTTTTTTTTTATTCTTCACTGCACGATTTCGTGTTCTGCAGAAGTGACCAATATTTCTGGTTAATCTCCATGTTTTTTTTTAATATACCCCTGCGTTGGGCGCAGTAATACTATGTGAAGGGAACTATGTCACATATTATGTGAATTTTTTATGGGTCTTTAATCAATTATTTAATCCTATACAAATCTTAGTCTCTTTGGTATAGTTTTATGAAGCGAAATCAGTGCCAAAAAGTATCAAGGATATTATGCATAAGTCAAGGATATCTTAAGGAACATGGGAAGAATGGCCAGATATATTGACAACAGTCCCATAATTTAGAAAACTGCATACAAAAAAGAAAAAAATGTTTGGAAAAGATAGTTTGGAAGAGGTTTCGAAGAAGCTGTAATTTGAGTCCCTGAAATGCAGTAGTGACACAAGTACTACAGTCAGCTAAGTTAAGACTTCCTGGTTTATGTTCAAAGCATTCGATTTTTTCATTTGAATTTGCCAGTTTTTTATCGGTACACCCCTTATACACCTACATTATAAAATTTGTGCATTGCTTACTAACATTAAATACATTTTTGTTATAAAACTTGATGAGATTCTTAATCACAACAGTAATGATATTGTACTTTTATCTTTTAAGTATACATGTCTGGATACCTACTAAAAGCCAAACCACAACTGTTACCTACGTATGCACACGACGTTACCTATATAATGTATGGAATTGTATGTGTGGTGGCACGTCGCTTGCGTAGCGTGCCTGTATATCGAAATGGGCCATGTTGCATACGTACCTGGAAAGGCCCAGCCTTAAATATCACATTTACCGCCAAGGCACCCTTTCGAAATGCCAGATCTGTTGCGTGGTTGCGGTGTCACGCATCTTGTCACGACACTTCTTTGTCGATATTATATCACTAAACCCATCTGCTTGTTTATCGATTAGTGCTAGCGATAAACACAGGCCGTCTTTCGTTTTTAATCTGGGCCCTTTCTGCTCCCAAATCTGTTTGGGAGTTTCTTTGCAAGCCTTCCACATAGCGCGGCCTTCGGTCCGTTCTAAACACAGGTTCTCATCACCCATGATCTTACCTTCTGGTGTGTACACAACCATAGTATCCCAACTTCTATTATCCACCCCGCACGGTACACCCTTCGCGGGTACTGCGAGCCCTGTCGTCTGCTCCGGCACTGCTAAACAGGGACCAAGATCGCTTCTAATCTTACCAAACCACCTCTCATGGCTCGGAAAGAAATGCTGAGGCCACACGTTATCCAAATACCATTTAAAGCTTTTACATTTTAAATTATTCCGCAACTCCACCCTCGAAAACACGGATTGTTGGTCGCGTATAGCTGCGATGTTAGGGTTGAATTTAAAAAAGAAATCAGCCCACTCGTCCATCCAGACGGTGGCAGCGCGTGCTAAATTAATATTCAAAACTTTACTAACGCCTCCCGGATATTTGTAAGGACTATGTCGCCTGAATATGTGTCCTACTCTAGAGCAAGGTGTGATTTCAACTCTAGCGCCGCATTGCCAAGCTCGCCAGGACAACTCTAAATTTTCGGCTCCCCAAATAAGCATACCTTCATCGTATCCTCCTAAGCGCCAGAAGAGGCTCTTCCTGACTGCGAAAAGTCCTCCGGCCATAGCTGGAGTGGGGTAAGGTTTCGACGGGTTTTCTGCCTTCTGTGCCATGACTTCGGCACTAGGGTTGAGCCAGCGGAAAAAGAGGTTCCAGCTGAAAGCGCCCCAATGTGCATCGATGCTCTTGGTGTAGGCTAAGGTGTCTTCAGATAGTAGGTCTATGTGCGGGCATATGAAAACGTCATCACTACCCGCCCGATCGAGGAGAGGCTCTAGCCATCCTTCTGTGACCTGAAACCGATCAACACATTGTATTAAAACCTACCAATGCCAAGAACAGTCAGCGTCAAATTTTTTGTGAAAGCCACAGTGGAATTAACACCTTCGCGGACACTCAACGCCTATAGGCGTAATCTCATTGTTTCTTCTATTGTGTCTGGAGTAGTGTCCGCGAATGTGTTAAGATGTCTTGGAAAAAAATATCACTCTGGCTGCTGGCTGTCACAAACTATTCGACGCTTTGTGTACTTATCATAAAGGTATCGAAAGTTTGCCCGCAATAGCTAGAAACATAATAGATTTGGTTATGTAGCCTAGAACCCGATCACTACTCACAATTAAAATTCACTTGAAAAATTGATGTATTGCATCCGATCACTTCGCGATACAGTCAAGAATTAAATCCTGGGCCACCGTAGAACCAATCTTATTAAAAATCAAATTACAGCAACTGTCGTGCAATCTGTTCATACCTCGCAATGAGCATCTAAAAACACCAACACATCTCCTTCGGCCTTCCTGGCTCCCAACAGCCGAGCCCCGACCAGCCCCTTGCGTTCTTTCATGCGGATTATCTCAACGTTGTCCAAACTCGCTATTGCATCGTCTAACTCCTTCCCCAGGTATCTCCGCTCACTGGCATCATCCACTAAAATAATCTGAAATTTTACGAAATAACAATTATATTAACACAGATCAAGACAGCATTGTCATAGACTCATGGAAAATAATGACTACGAATATTGATTGGAAGTTTCCAATTACATGGCATCAAAATTTTCTCAATTGAAAGAAAGGTGACCTTTCCATGAATTTATTGATGAAGATCCGAGGTTGCGATCTATAAGAACGTTTTGTTCCAGTGTAAAAAGGACGTCGTAGCATAATGTATTAATAAAAGGTTTATTTCAATACGTATTTATTCACTTAGTTATAGGTAGAAGTCGTATATGTAGTGATTTCTAAATCAATATTATATTAATCTTTTTAAATTACTGAACTATGTGGTACGTCATTAGTAAAACACAAATCGATTAATCGATTGAAATAATATTTAACACCTTCGCGTAAAGTGCACTTTAAGATAAGGGACTGTTAAAGATGAATTCAATTAAGATAATAAGTTGGACAGAATGTTGATCACAAATTCATTTACGATTTATTTAGTTTTGTTTCAATTTTAGTTGTCGGTCGCCAGGTGGATGACATACCTTATACCTAAAGAATCGGATAGTATGTTTTTTCATTTGCAGTAAAAGAGCTGGTAAATATTGAATAGGTACCTACTCGTTATTTTCCATAGGTAAAAGGGTTGTTTCCCAATATAGTTAAACAAAAAACAGATACCATATTAAATTTATGAACAAAAGAGTCCTCCTGTTAAGACCACACTGCCACCTGAAAGCCCGGCATGGCTTTTTTCAAATCAACGTGCCTATCCATCTATCTATCTATCCATCGTGCCTATTAACGCCAACCGCGAACTTCGAAGTTCGCAAATTTCCAGCTTCCGTCACTACACTACTGACCGGGTGTCCATAAGCTTCAGCAATTGCTTCTCATCTTTACGCCAGCGTCTTTTCCACTGATACCTACGAACAAATAAAACATGGAAGCCGCACGCCATAGTAAATGGCCTTTCAAATACGGTCCTGAATTTTAGTTGACAAATGTCATCCCTTCTTTAATGCATCACAGCAATGAATTTCAATACAGCTACAAATAGTTGTATTTGGTCCATCAAAGTTTTGATTGATTATATTCTATAAACATTTGTCAAAGATGTTGCGCCGAAATATGCGCGGTGTTAAGAAAACCGCTATGTCCTGCCCATCTTGGTACAATTGAACAATTGTTTTTGTGGGCTTTTTTGAGCTGGCGTTAGACGTCCATGTTATATATGGTCGCAGACTGATACCTATAAAAACTCCTATTTTAAAAATAATCACCTGCTTCAACAGCCGCTTAGGCGATCTCATGATGACCGACATGACCGTCCGCATGAGCGTCGACCACGCCTCGTTGTGGAACACGATGACCACCGACGCCGTCGGCAGGTTATCTAGGTTGAACTCCACGCTCTTACAGCTGCAAAATTATGCAACACAGTAAGATTGCGAACACTGACGCCGAATGTAAGATACACTTGCGTACTTTTGTATTAGGAAATAAAAGAAAATTATAATTACAACACATAAAACTAAGTTGTTTAAGAGGTTGCTAGAGTTCTACATATCGACGAAGAGGTACCATGATCTCCTAACTGCAGAACAAACAAGTTTATACCTATTGTATTATATTCTGGCCATTTTTTTCCGCAACTCAACATCAAACGTGCCTTTTTTGCGTGGTCCCAACCCTGGCCTAGTACTTGTTGGGGGACTTCACATACACCCTTGAATTTCTTCGCAGGTTTATGCAGGTTTCCTCACGATGTTTTCCTTCACCGTAAAGCACTTGTGAATAGGTATCAAATGATATTTCGTACATAAGTTTTTGAAAAACTCATTGGTACGAGCCGGGGATCGAAGCCACGACCACTGCGTAGCAGCCGTGCGTTTTACCGCTAGATCACAAGCACCTCTAGTATATACCTAATTATTAGTTTAGTCGATAAGCATATTGCATACCTACGCTTTGTGTATAATAAGTAGATAATAAGTATTTGAACAAAAGCAGTTTTCAATAGCTAGGTACATAATGAAGAGCCTTATTTTCAGACCACGTAGTAGACAGAAGTCAAAACAAATACAGTGAAACCCCGATAATACGATTTTGTAGGAACCAAACAAAAAACGCGTCTTAAGCGCGAAATCGTATCATGCGGGATGAAGAAATCCCATATAATTGTCGTAAAATTTGTTATCATGAATGATATTTTTTTTTTATATTTTGCTTTTGCTTGTCGCATTACTTAATTGAGTCGGATGCCTTAGATCTAAATGTATGAAAAAAAAATCTGTAAGAAAAGCACCTGCGGATGCAATGAGATGGTATCAAGAACTTTGCTGGTCGATTGATCTGTGTAACAAAGATACCTACAAAGGAGGAGCAGTCGCTAGTATAGTTATTTTCAGTGTAATATTCAATCGGTATGGTAAAAGTTCCGCCTACAATTATCAGTAAATAATACTTTGCGTCAATGTACCTTGGGTTACCGATAGCGTATCAAACGGGATGTTAATCGTATTAACCGCGTAAAAATGTAGGAAAAACTACTTAATTTTGCAGGGACCTGCAAAAAAGGTCGTATTATGCGGGAAATCGTATTAAACGTGATCGTATTAAGCGGGTTCTACTGTAACAAAGTTTTTTATCAACATACCCTAGATGTAATCAATATAGATAAAATGTAGCCATACTGTAAAACCTAATTTAATAAGCCAAAGACGTGAAATTCGGATTTTTTTATTGGCCGTCAAGTCTTAGTTTTATTGACAGAAGTTACAAGTGAAGCCCGCAGACCACGAACCCCGTAAATTATTCGAAACGTCGGGATGAAGTTAAATTTAATTAATATGCGCGAGTTTATCCGTTTTTATAGTTTTGTTTTACAATACGCTCTTATATCCCATGTGCCTTAAGGGTCTCCCCAAACTAGTCGACGCCGTTTCGGCAAATCGCGTACGGAAAAAGCTTTATGTCAACGCAATAAGAGCGAGTACATCGTAAATCGGCTCGGCTCACGCGAAACGACGTCTTTCGACGGGCAAACGGCGTTTTGCCGTAAAGCTGTTCGCATTCGTGCGACCCTGTTTGCAGCCTACCGCACACGTTCGCATTCGTAAATCTCCTAATACCGCCGTACGGTGTCGGAAAGAGTTGAACGGCTCCG
>JALPQI010008098.1:0-45454 GCA_025490895.1 Thaumatotibia leucotreta | reverse complement strand
AATTCAAATTGTCTATAAGCGAACAGTACAAACTTATATTATATCTTTTAAAGCCCCTTTTACTAATGCCGAAGGTTGTTGTGTTGGACAGGGTTATACCACATAGTTGGTATGACTAACTTTCGTAACACAATGAGGGTTTTTTGAAATGACGTTCACCAGGGCGGCAACACTGAAGCGTCAGGTCCAGAAACTTGTCTTAATTCTCAGGACGCCTATAGTTTCGTGTTTGAAATATGTTTTGTACGAGTTAATAAAATTATATATTATATAAAATTATAAAAATAAAAATAAAATTATATAATATATAATTTTATTAACTCGTACAAAACATATTTCAAACACGAAACTAACTAGCCGCAAAGAAAAACTAACTAGTAGGTTTTTTTTTTATATATTATATAAAAAAAAATACCTACTAGTTAAGTTAGTTTTTCTTTGCGGCTAGCGAGACCTTACGGCAAAGTGGCGCCAACTAGTGGCATACGTCTTCGAGAAAACCCTCATTGAAACGAACGTGATTTTTGTTTTGATTAAAAAACTAAAAAAAACTTAGACAAAGCCAAGAAGATTGAGACTATAGTTTCAGTATTGGACGATAGTTCGTGGTTTCACAGTACTTAAGAAAATAATAAGCAAAAACCCTACCGTAGAAGCGCAAGTCAACAATTTCTTGCACGATTTACCAAAATTGCCTTTCGTCAAAATATTTAGGCAATTTTACAAATTAAGCAAAACTGAATTAGCTGAAGTTAGTCCATCAGAGCAGAAACGGGGCGATTATGGTAATATTCCTCATAATCCGTACCACTTAATAGGCCATTGTCAGACTTCGACGGTACTAACATTACAGAATCTCCCACCAACATAGCCTTCAATAATTTCAACCTTATTTCAAAGCGTTAAGGTTGCTTTAAAGAGTTGTGAGTTGAAAATGAGAGCTTGTGAAAGAAAGTACAATTGTAAACAAAAGACGTTAGGGTAATGGTCGGTTTTTGTTGTGGTAAAGAGTTATTAAGAAAGCTATCTATCCTGGGTGTTGGGTGATTAACATTGGCCATTTTCGGTTTTCCTTTCGCAGCGCTGCAAAGATTACTTTTTTAGCCACATTGTTTTAAGAAAATATTCAGTATTTTACTAAGATACATTCGTACTGGTGTCTGAAGCAAATAAATCGCATAATCGAAATAAGTTTTTCATCTTTACATATTTATTGAGAATTGGGATGAACAATTTACAATAGAACTTTGTTTATTAACAATTTTGTAAGTGATTTAGTAAAAATACAGATTTTATTTTAGCTGATTCATCCAATGACCTAATCTGTGTCCGTCAAAAAGGCGGCTAATTAAAAAAAATACCAACTCTTGAGGCATTTTTTTTTAATTTTGCATATTTTTTTACTGACAAAGATTCTTTAACAGAGTATACCTAAATTTCCTGTTTTAAATGATACTAATAGAGTAAAATTCACGTTAGCTTAAAAATCAAACGATAAATGAATGAAACATCGTAAGTTGCACTTGATTGTAACCTACAACTACGTGGGGTAGGCACCCCTCCAGCCACCCTCCAAATACAAATTATACACTCAAGTCTTTCCGCTTTGTCTATTGTAAAAATTGTTGATTAATATTTTGCAAAGTTGGATTTACAAAAGAAGCGTGGATGAAATTATAGGATATATTTTGAAATAGGCAGCAGAATCATTAGATTCATTAGAAATAAAAATATTGTAACGGATTATTATATGGCGTATATTAATTAACCACGTAGACCACGAGCCATATAGTAGTCGGGATGTAATTTAATGAATTAATATACGTGATACAATCTTTTGTTTTGGACTTACTGTGCAAAATGTAAAGATTATTAGACTTACAGTCGCCATCAGATATATAGCGTCCGGAGCGCTCAAAAATATCTGAACACGCCTCTATCATTTTGGCAATAAACGCAAGTTCAGATATTTTTGAACGTTTATCGCTACGATATATCTGATGAAGACAACACCAAACGACGAACGAATGCGTATTACCTAATTCAACAAGTGAACTGCAAAAAGCCAGTAAACTCTCAACTTCCATCCCACTTCTGATCTCAAAAAGGCTACGAAGTTCGACAGTTGAATGCGACCCCTTGACGTGTATGGCGTGTATTCCAAAAGCTTACCTAACTACACACATATCCCCAAGTGTAAAATGGATTCGGAGGATCTACAGCGTTCGTCAGGAGAACAAAAATAAACAAATATGGCTGACTTTCTGTATTTGACGTCTTTGATACATATCGTGAGACACGTTCGCAGATATTTAGGTATATTTTTACGTTAATACTTATAAATTTAACTAAAACTGTATGTGAACTTAAAAAGTTTTTAAGTTGGTGATAAAGCCAAGATTGTTTTCTAAAAATTTTCTTGTCGGGAAATTACTTATGTAAGGCTTTACGCCCTTTAATCATAAAAACAAGACATATATTATATTTTTAACTGACAGATACGCGGACACAGAAAGAAAAAACTGCAAGTTAAGCTTTAAACGTTAAGTCTGCAATCTGTACACTTATAAAATTACTGTATAGCGTATTGGACTTTAAGCGTTTACGTTTATATGTTATTGCCTCACTGCGTTTATGCTGTTACTTTGTACAATTTACTGCACATTGGGCGGCACGAGGTTAAAGCTGGGATGCAGGACCCTACGACTGTCGCGTTTGGGCCGACGTTCCCCCTGTCCCCTGCAAATTACACGGTAGAGGGAGGACAGACATTGATTACAGCTCATTCCTTTGACATTGCTAGCTGTCACTAGTAAGGGCTTTGTTTGTTGTCCTAGCATTATAAGGAAAGGACAGTTCTAATTCTAGGTTTCATACCTACAACGAAGTATTTTTAATATGAATTATGAATATTATGATAGGCAATTGAATCGGAGAGTTTGTCAAACAAAGTTTGGGGCGAAAACGAGAGGCGAATTCTTCGCGCCTACATTTTTATACTCTGTCCCTATCAGTAAAAAAAAAAACAAAATAAAAAAATGTAGACGCTAAGATGGTCTGAATTAAAAACTGGAAAATCGTAATCTGAATATTGAATTTGAAGGGAAGTATTCGCCGCCCGTAGAAGTGTATCGCCCCAAGAGCATATTAATAACTAAGTATACTCTGTCCGTAGAAAAGCGTAAGGCAAGTAGCTTGCCTGTAGAAAAAGTAAACTCATATTTTCTAACTCTTCCGGCCTACATTTTTTTTAATTTGCCACCTTTTTGTACTGACAATCTGGTTGGAGAGTTCACAAAATATATACAGTAATTTGCATTAGTGATATTTTAGCCACAAGGAAAAAAAGTAAAAAATAAAAATAGTAAACATATTGTGAAAACACAAATCAAATTATTTAGTAACTAAATATTTTGATTTGTACTAAAACCGACCGTAAGACCCGATTTGTAAGACCGAGTGGCCGAGGGGTACAGGCATCAGCCGCGAAAGCTGAGTTCGATCCCCACCTCGGACATAGGTGATCTTGGTCGTTTTTCTTTGGTATATGACATCTAATATTTATAAAAAATAGTAAATTCCATCAGAGGCCGGGAAAATACGGATTTCCGGCCAAGTTGGTATATACGGCCGAGCGAGCGTGCGATCGAGGCCGGATAGGTAAGGGCTTGTGCATAAATCACGCGAGGTCCTATAGGGGGGGAGGGGGTCCAAGAAAACATCACGAAAGATCACGGTAGGGGAGGGTACAAGGAGACCTCACGTGTATTTTTCTACGATGAACAAACTAAGAAATATTGTGAATTTCGGCTAGCGAACGTGAAAAGTTGAATGAGAAAAATACACGTGAGACTGCTAGCCAAGAAACTCACCAAACATGGGGGAGGGGGGGTCAAAAAGTAGCCGAAAAAACCTCACATGATTTAGGCATGAGCCCTAACGAGGCCAGGAATCCGTTTTCACGCCGAGGCATGTATGGCGCTTTTCTAAAACATACAAAGAATTAAAAAAAAATATTGACAATGTTGTCGAAATTAAAAAAAAGATACTTTGCAGGCCTAGGCCTGAAAAGTGTTATGAAATCCCATTTCCATTCCAGTCAGTTACTGCGCCCTAAAAGCGATACTTCAGAGTCTATTTTAAGGAACGTAAAGACAATATTTCATTGCATGTTTGAGAAAAACCTTTATAAACTTTATCTATGGATTGATATTTTTAAAATAGCGATAGAGACTACTTATAAAATAATTGCTTGTAATGGTTCGCAACCACTAAACTTAATAACAATTTATTTTCTATTTTATAATTGCAAAACTTACAACGATTTACGAAGTAAAAAACTCTTCAACTTTTACTGAACTTTATTTAGAGCAATTAAGTTGATAACTGAACTATCAAGTAACTCGAACTTTAAAAACCCATTTAAAGATTCACAATCGGTTTCTAATAGTTCTTTGCAACTTTACTGAGTCACAAACAAGAAGTTACGAAATGAAAATACAACAAACTTAGTTTTCAGTTGGAGAAAATTTAAAACAAGAATTTATTTTTATACAACTTTGACCTAATCAACAAGCTTTTTGTGACTTGATTTCAATGAGGTTTTAAACTAACTAGAAAGTATTCTTATTTTCTTATATAATGTTATTAACTCATACAAAACATTTAAACACGGAACTATAGGCGCTCTGAGAATTTAGACAAGCTTCTGGACCTAACTCCTCAGTGCTGCCTCCCTGGTGAACGTCATTTCAGAAAACCCTAATTTTTAGTCTAATAAACAAACAATATTATTTACAAAGTACAATTAATATACTTATAGAAAATACTCGTAAATCAAACTAACCTAACATTTATCTAGGATGCCCTTATGGCATTGTACCGAGGACGCTGGCCGAATTTCTTCGCTGTATCCAGCTGTATCGTAATGCGAGACACTGTGAGACAAAAATTTGGATCGATTTAAATGACGACGGAATTTTCATTATTTTATATACTCAAGCAACTGTTCCTTTTTTTAATTTTTCATCACCCCTACGATATATCTGTGCATTTCAACAACATTTGACAACTTTTTCTACAGTTATTTGACATAGAAAATCCTCTAGCCAAAATTGTAGGAATCTCAATTACATAAATATTATAAATGTTTGATATTTTGCCCTTCGCGCCTATTTTTTTTTAATTATTACTCGCTTATTTTGTTACATTGTATTTTATCCGCAAGGAAACAAAAGTAGAAATTAAAAAAAACCAGCTGAGCAAACCCTGATTCTGAATAATATAACTGTTTGACATTTGACAGAATTGTATTGTTGCGTTTTTTTTTTTTTTTTTTTTTTTCTTCTTTATGGACTTAAGGGCGATGTTGCCCGTAGCCAACGTCAAGTAATATTGTTGCGTTGTTGAAAACCTAAAACCTATTGAAACTTTCCGTGAAAATGGCCGTCTATTACATGAAACTAGCTCTAAAGTGAAGGGGTAAATTGTAAATCGAATTACAGAGTTTCAGGCACCGCCCTGTAAAATTACAGATTGTCATTTACATAAAAGACGATAGTTGAGTGACATTGTGTGCGGTGCAAGTTTTAGGCAACGAACGAATTTAATTAATTATTAACAGACTTCAAAAAGAAGACTTCTTTTTTTTTCTACGTATGTTACTCGATATCTCCGAGAATCGTGAACAGATTTGAATGTTTTAATTTTTCAATTCACGGGTATAACCCCGAGAATGCCTATAAATTGTCATAGAAATGGTCAACCCATTTCAATAAAAAAAAACCTTTAAAATGTCAACTTTGGTGTCTGTCATTCAACATCAACGATTTTTCAAAAAATCCCATTGTGGCGGTAAAACGTAGTATGCGAAAAAATCACAAATAAGTCGTAGTATAGGTATACTACGAATTATTATCGAGTATTAGCGAGGATATAACTCTTAGATTATTCGATTGTAAGTGATTTAGATTTTTCGTTTTCACGCTAAATCATAGATTTATAATTGTCATAGAATTGGCCAACCAAACGCATTTCAATAAAAAAACCTTAAAATGTCAACTTTGTTTTCTATGATTTTTCCATAGGAACACAACGATTTTTCAAAAATATTTTGTAATCGTGGCGGAGAAACATCGTATGCCAAAAATTCACAAATAATTCGTAGTATACCCATCTGCGAGGGTATGACAGTTGAGTTTGAATTTCGTGAGTGCTCCATACAATTCGACACAAATTTATCGAAAAAAATAAATCATAAAACTATAATTTTCGAGTCAAATGGCCTCATATTTATAGGTTGTCTGTGTCTTCGAAAGCCGAATTCCGTTCCAGAGCCCTGAGATGGTCCCGTTGGCGCCTTATGATGGGTTCTTGGTGAAATCGGGTTTATTTATTTTTATTTGGTGATTATTATATACAATGAACAGTGATTGTGGTGATGAGTACTGGCAACCCTAATAAAATAAAAATAGAAAGGATTCTTTGACTTGAGCCGTGTCGATGGTCTAATCGATACGAAATAAGCACATGTCCTGATATCGGTAACGACGCTACTCGCAGCTAATTGGACCAAGGTCTTGCTAATGGCCCCAATTTATTCATAACACGCCAATAAAATTGGTTACAGCCATTTAATTTTGTGATAGCGTTTACAATTTAAGCTTTACTGAATTGATAAACTTACGAAGTTATGATACATATAATGTTTCTATATTTGTCAGCCTCCGTAGCCTAGTTGGTAGTGACTCTGCCTACGAAGCTGGAGGTTCCGGGTTCGAATCCTAGCGAGGGCATTATTTGTGTATTTATTTATCACAAATATTTGTTCCTTGATCATGGCTGTCTATGTATTTAAGTATCTATAATATGTATCTATCTATTATATATATCGTCGCCTGGTACCCACATCACAAGCCTTAATTGAGCTTACCGTGGGACTGGGTCAATTTGTGTAAAGTTGTCCCCAGATATTTATTTATTATTATTTATATTGGAGAAATGAAAAATTAAATGAAATGTGCCAATGCCAATAACTTTTTGGTGCGGTTTGTAAATTGCTTTTTCTCGAAAAATCTCAATAACGCTAAGAACGTAAATTCTATCCAACCAGGTGGTGAAATTCAAATTTTCGATGGAGATTGGAGAAGAAACTATACCCGCCTACATTTTTTAAATTTTCCGCCATTTTCTACCGACGACGAGAATTTTTCATGACTGCAAAAGAGTAACTAAGGCTATAAATGTTCATCACGCTTTAGTTTTTATTTTATTTTAATTGAAACTCAACCAACATAGTTATCTTTAAATTTGTATGAAAGTGAGAGTTTTTCTACTGAGCTACCGTAATATTGACAAATCATATCTACAAAAAAAAATCTCGAAACTGCAAAGCAGCATATACATGTGCTGCTCGGCATTATAATTAATTAGCTACCTAATTCCAGACATAATAGCGATAACTATTAATTATACCAACACAAACAGATTAGATCTTAATTACAATCTATGTAAACAGATTGGATCTTCCCATAATGCTACCTACCATCCGACCGAAATGTACCTACATGATTAAAAAAGACTAGAACGTCAAATAAAGTTCAGGGACCACAATATCCCGATTAATTCAATAACAACAATTAAGCCTTATCTGTAATCTACTGCTCCCCTAAAAACTCTAAAAAGCCATCCCCTAAAGCACCGACAAAAGGATACCAAATAAATCAGTCAACGGTGAATTAGCAAAAGGAAAACAATAACTGCTGGCTTGTAACAACTAAAAACGACCTAAACACCATAGCCAGGAGAAAGCTTTATTCTTTTTTTTTATGGGATACTGGCCGCCAAAGCCCGCGTTTCGGTTTAAAAAGAAAACAAATTTGGCGCGAAAGCACGTGTCGGTCGCGCGGCGTTTCGAGATCGCAATATGTCGGGGTTGCCAGTGTATGGAGGGTCATTTGGTAATTATTGTGATAATAAATGGCAATTGGGGGTAATTTATTTAGTAATAATATGTGATGATGACTAAAAAGATTGAGTAGATCGCTGGCTGATAAGATCGAGTCACATTTAAGCATTTCTCAAAAAGTTTTTACATCTGGATCAGGTCTTAGATATTAATAAAAATTAGTAAAATGTTTGTACGAAACGTTTTTTTGTTACCAGATTCCTATACATTTTTGGTAACAAAAAAGTAACGTTTCACACAACCACTTTGTAATATTTTGGCAAATGTGGTGGATCTTGCTTAGCATCATTGGCTCTACCAGCCTAGCAATTTTTATCAATATCGAAGACCAAATTATCCAAAAGGTTTTGTTTCATACTTTGGTTTAAATAATTATCGCAGAAAGAGTCAAAGTCAAAATATTCTTTATTCAATTAGGCCCACCAACGAGCGCTTTTGAATCGTTAAACTAAATAGCGAATGAGAGAAAAAAAAACTACTTCTGGTTCTAACCCTACACCACTGCCTGAGAAGAATCCGGCAAGAAACTCAGCGGGACTTATTTTTTCACTTGCCACTTTGCGGCAAATATAATTCTAATACCCTTTACACTCGCCAACTCACTAAAAGTTCGAGTGTCAACCAAAATCTGCTCAATGAAACCAACCCCATTACAAGTAGGTACTCGACAATATGTCTCCCGTTCCCATAGCCACAAACGCTAGTGCTCAATGAGATGAATGGCACGTGCCTTGCGGATGCTTGTTTGCACAGAAACATGCGTTAAATATGCGATGACAAATATATGGCAACTTATTTGTTGTTTTTTTTTTATAATATTGAGGCTCAGAACTCAAAATCGGCCAGTATTATTTTTTTATTTAAATATCTTAATGTTAATGAGAATAGTGTGTGATGCCCCGGAAAATATATGGATGCTGCATTTTGTAATGATGAATGTAATAATTTTGAGTAACATAAGTAAAAACAAAACCTCGTAATATGAATTCATACACAGGTTTTTTTTTACTGAGACGTCGCATATGTGCAAAAATTACAACTTTTACGATGGGTTCAACTCAACCCCGAAATCGTGATTCAGCGAAACACCTTGAATATTATAAATTTTATTATAATCTGTTTTGTTTTAAAGATTTATATTATTTAAGTAACAGCACTTTTTTTCTCTTTATTTGAAAAGGTTATCACCGAAGTGAACATATCGCTCAGTAAACAAATTAGAATTTTATTACTCTCCAACTTACACTAACAGAACGGATCGTAGAGAAAGAAACTTTCCTCACAATTAAAAAAAATCCTACCGTCATTTTATATAATCGAGTGCAAAACTCCAACAACACACGCAATAAATAAAAATCAAAACGTGGCGAAAATTTTTCGCTACGCTGCTTCCGCCTCTCGCTCTACCATTGGGAGGGTAGATTGGGGTGAAAGGGAGGATAGTGTGAGTATTTGTCATTACATTACATGTCAGTGATATTGTAGCGTGAAGTGATTATGGGGACGCTAGTGAGGGGGAGTTTTGAATGATATTCGCCTTTTTGCAAAGTCGGGGTGAGTTGATGTTCATATTATGTACGCAGGGTGGGGTGGCGGCAATCTTATTGTCTGCGTAGTTGGGTACTTTCTTCATTAAAATGAAACTAGCATAATTAGTTAGGCTAACCTAAAATATTGGACACTTATTTTTTAATTTGACAATACAATGTGAACTGACATAGTAATAAAGTACGAGTGTGTGTGACAATTGTCATCTTATTTTTGTTTAATTCAGAAAAGAGAAAAAAAGTTATAAATACATTTTGAATCTAACTGACAAATAAGAAATACATTTCTGCACGTCCTGAAAGTTTGAGTTACGTTTTGCCGCGTTTTATAAAATCGCAGTTCTCGCAGGTTTTTTTACTTGCTAGTCTTGCTGCACAAACCTGGCTTAGGTTAACGAACTTAACCAGAGACTGTACTAAAATGTACGTATCAATCAACATCACCGTTGTTTTTAATCTACGCCATCAAGTTTTGCGATCAGATTTATCAATTTTTACAAGATCATAAGCATATTTTCATATAAAATCTGGCCCCTGACCTAAACCGCAGATAATACAAGTTACCCTACGTCACTGGTCCCGTATAATCGCCCCCCGAGGGCGTATCGACTCTATGATTAATGCCTCAAATTTCACGCTTGGACTTATCCTTACTAGGCATTTATTTGTAACCAGTATAGCAATGACTGAGATCTGTAGCAAAAATAAGTAATCGGAGATCAAGCTTAGCCAGTTTGATATTGCGTGCAACGGGAATACTGGACCAAGCTCACTTTACGAGACATATTGGTTGCACAAATAAAAGGACGTAACTGTATTGGAATTCATAACCACTATGTTCTTTTAATGGCGAGTACTGGTTTACGGACAGAATAATCGAGTTATGACGTTTCATACCTACGAAGATTTCTAGAGCGGGTCGCAGCCACTTAAGCCCTTTTAAAACATGAAGATAGTAAGTTTATTTTCAGAATGACGGATGTAACTATGATTTTTAGAGGGTTTACACCGTTTAGGGAGTGGTCGATTCGGGAGTACCGTGGCTTGTGTAATGTGTGTGTAAACTTTTATTACACGTGACGACGATAAACAATGACTTATAGTCTGATTTTATTTTATGCGCGTTATTTCTAACTCTTAACAGACAATATTTTATAGGACTTTTAGGATGGAATGATGTGGACCTTAATATACTGGAATGTAGTTTATGGCGCCATTTCACAGGGCAAATAGCATAAAAATCAGAAATGGTATTTTTAGCGATGGTGTAACTGCCTTAACTGGCGCGTAAGGTGAGTACAATATCGGTTTGGGAACTCTACGTAAAAGGCTTCATTCCTGTTGCATTCAAAATGCCGAAAAAAATTCTTCACTCACCAATCTGCAACGGCGATAGAAAAACGTGTGATCTAGGCTGTTGCTACATAAAAATAAGTTCATATCATTACAACAAAACAGTACGAAAATGCGACGCGATCTTCGAAAGCAAGCATTTATTTACACACCACGTATTTATCCCACATTGAGATTTAAAAAACCTATCGTCATTTTACCATCAAGCTTAACAGTTGCCCTAAAACGGGCAATATTTGCCCTGGTCACCCGAGTGTTTGCGGGCCTAAGTCAACAGAGGGCGCTAATGTAAACCCACTTCGATTAAGCTATAAAAACTGGAAGCCGAATCACTGCCGTTGGTATATTCGGTGAAATGACCCCGGGATTGAAGTTTTAATTTTGTGAACAATGACAAAAAGTAATTCCTTCGATACAACAAGATAAAAATTGTGTTTTTTTCAATACACAAGTGTGACAAATGACCATTTGTAGACCTATCAATGAGGAAAGCTTATGCTAGTAACATAGTCTGGCCCATCTGATGGTCAGTAAAAAGGCGGCAAACTAAAAAAAAATTGTTTCGGGTAGTTGGCTGCCACACTGAAAATTTTAACCTGCTGCTTTTCACTGACAACGTGATGGGTATATGGTCTTTAAAGACGATTTACTATTAAAGAGTACATCGATTTTGGGAATGTTAGCATAATTATGGTGCGCGTTCCCGTTGTGTCCACTGTTGTTGATTTTTTTGTGTTAGCAGATAAGAAAACAGTGTAATATATTAGTAAACAGGCTTTAATCTAATAAATGGCGTCAGTACTAACTACATACATGGACCCAATATTACTCAATATAATAGATGATGGTACTCCTTTTAAGAATGGCTTTATAGCTGTCTGAGATTGGCCTATATCGTCTATATTTTTATTGTACCAAGGTGTACAGAGGTAAATAAGGAATATTTTATCTGCGAACAGCGAGTAGCATTTCTGAAGAGTTAATACAAAGTCTTTATTTTATTTTATACAGTTTTTCAATATAATTAACATCAACACAATCAGTCACTTAATTTTACTAACAAATGTAACTATCAAAATGTTTTCTTCAACACTACCTACTACTACAGACTACTAAACAAAGTATCATACACGCAAAAACGGTACCAATTAAAATAGCTATTTACGTACAATGTACTTCGCACTTCTGAATATGGTAAACTATGTGCTGAGATGAGTAGTTTTTATAGACATTAATTAGATTTATTTAAAGGCACAGGATAATGATAATGGCTTTGGTATAGGTAGGTATGTATTCTTAATTATTGATGCGTGAATGTTCTAGTAAAAACGGGCCAAGTGCGAGACGAGTCGTAATAGCGCACTGCAAGGAACTTTAACTCCGCCGTTTTAACCAAATTCAAAATGTAAATTAGGTACTCGATATCTTCGAAACCGATTTTAATTTTTTTTAATCGAACAGGAATAATAGGCATGATGACTGGCAAGTCAAATCAGCATCTTTTTTCGAACTGTCAAAACGATCACCACTATGGAATTTTATATGAAATACTCAAAAGTGACGTCACGTTTGAGTACTGCCAAATGACCCACTCTTTTAAGTTCTTTTCATTTTATTAAATAGAAGTTCTGTACAAAAAATACTGCAATCTACATCTTAGTAATCATTTCTTCGTGTATTATATCGTGCATGACGTTAAATAATTAATTTTAACTACAGTCATCATCCCTATTCCGATATAGTCCTGTTGGTACCGAGTCGGGATCTAGGAGAATACGGTCGGTTTTTTAAATTTTAAATCACCAAATTAAAAATGGGCACAAATCAAACTTAATAGTAAAAATCAGCCGAGGAATAAAATAGTAGATTGTACAACAAGTGCATAAAGTGACCCATTTTTATCCGAGGCAATTTTTTGGTCTGAGCGAAGCGAAGACCAAAATAGTAGACGAGGATAAAAATGGACATTTATGCCCGTGTTGTACACTCTGCTTTTCACTTCGTTTGCGAGGAAAGTAACATTTTTCACTGCAATTTACACAACCAAGTTGTCGTAAAGCGAAAGAAGAAAAAATATAAAACCAATAACCGCCAACTCATTTTTTAATTATTTTTTTTAATTTTCAACCTGTGATCAGAGCTTCAGATGCTCGATTTTCTGCCAAGTCAAACATTTCTGAGCATTTTTGAACGATAATCGATATCTATTTTATGTGATTTACAAAATTTAATGAGAGAAAAAACAGAATTCTAATATTGTAATATATATTTAACCAATTTTGTCAGTTATGCTATTTTGTTGCTTAATAAAATTGTGCAATATGTTTTACCTGTTTGGCTGTTGGGACCGATTACCTTAGCCCGTCTTCGCCTTAGAAAACAATTTTACTTTTATGCTCTAGAACATGAAATGCGATTTTATGTCGTCTACGCACGACATAAAGGTGCACTTTTTGAGCATGAGAAGTGAAAATAAATATAAGTCGAATCCCGGATATGTTCTGTGTTGCAAACGCCACCGGTTGAAATGAACACCGACAGAAATAAAAAAAGAGCATCTAGCAACCCTATACGCATAAAACCTTGCATACAAGTATGTAAATCTTCGAACAATCAGACAGTCTCTTCATCTTCTTCAATGCTTCGTGACATCGAAAAAAAGAACTTAATTAATCGCATTTTATTCTGTCGGCTGTAAAACTTTGTAATTCAAATACCTATATAATTGTAGGGAGCAATAAAATAAGCCTAATATGGTGTTCCATGTTAAAGTAAAATCCATTTACCAGCATGGTGTTCTTCTATATCAACAGGTGATCTGAGCACCTACCATAAACATTAAAAAACTAAATATTCCAGCATAGGTCTCTGTCACTCAAATGATGTCTTCCTTGGAATGACTGAGATATTTGAACTTCGTGGACTAGTGCCGTGACTTTGTATACTACCGTAAACCACAGACAAAAAAAAACATAAACATGCCGCTTGGCGCATTAGACTTAGACACGTTTGAGTTTTTATTATAGTTGCCGATTTCTAAGGTCTAACGGTCTAGGGATATGTTAGATTAGTTAGAGCATTTACTTATAGGACTGGACAACACCACTACCACCACTCCAGCTGAAACGGAAAGGCTAATGGTGGAAACACACTTCCCGGGGTGTAGAGTAGTAAACAAACAAGACCAAGACGAACAAACAACGGAATACTACCCGACTGAGACTGAGTGGGAGACAGCGGAACGCATAACAGAACTTAACAAAACAATATGGGCTGTGAATAGTTTTGAAAGCTATAAATCGCCAGGCACGGACGGAATCTTCCCAGCACTACTAAAATGGGGAGGCCTAAAACTGATGGAACAGGTATCAAATATACTCTGCAGTTGCATAGCATTTAGATACATACCACACAAATGGAGGGAAGTAAAAGTAATCTTCCTACCAAAACCCGGCAAGACAGACTATTCGGACCCCAAGTCATTCAGGCCAATAAGCCTCACATCCTTCTTACTAAAAACTCTAGAAAGATTGTGCGACAGAGAACTGAAGGATACGGCTCTTAAGAACATAACTATACATCCAAACCAACATGCCTATAGTCAAGGCAAATCAACAGACTCAGCCCTTCATGCTGTAGTAAGCAATATAGAAAACGCACTGGAGAGGAAAAACTCTTGCCTCGGCACCTTTATCGATATAGAAGGGGCCTTTGACAAAACCAACTTTAGCAGCATTCAGTTAGCGCTACAAAGACACGGAACAGACCACCTTATAACAGAATGGATCATGAACATGCTCAAACAGAGAGTAGTAATACTGTCTGACAACAAAGATCACCAGGCACTCGTTATGAGAGGATGCCCCCAGGGAGGAGTACTATCACCACTACTCTGGAACCTGGTAGTGAACGATCTAGTAATGGAACTAAAAAACAGACACTTTATGACTATAGCATACGCTGATGACCTAGTGATACTAGTCAGCGGCTTGATAATAAGCACATTATGTGACCTGACACAATCCGCACTAAGGATAGTGGAGAAATGGTGCATGGAGAATGACCTATCGGTAAACCCAAAAAAGACAGATGCAATGCTCTTCACACACAAAAGGAAGTTGGGTAGCTACGAAATGCCAACTCTCTTCGGAACGAAACTAACGCTTTCAAAGGAAGTTAAATACCTAGGAATAACTCTAGATGACAAACTCAACTGGGGCAAACATTTAGACAATAAACTGAACAGAGCTACAGTAACCTTTTGGCAATGCCGAAGGATGGTGGGCAAGAAATGGGGCCTAGCACCTCACATAATACTGTGGCTATACAAAATGGTCATACTGCCGATGATCAGCTATGGCTCGGTTGTGTGGTGGCCTCGCACACAGCAAACCACCACAATAAATAAACTAAGCAAGATACAAAGACTAGCATGTGTGGCAACCACAGGCTGCATGAGAACCACTCCGACTGCAGCGCTGGAAATAATGCTAGGACTGCTACCGCTACATATGCACATACAGAAAGAAGCGGCCGCCACAGCGCTTCGGCTTAAAAACCTAAACTTATGGTCAAACCTCAGTTCGACACACAAAAAGATCTATGACAGGATGATCTCTAGTATGCCATTACTGGAAGCACCCATTGACAAAGTACCAAAGACGATGATCTTCTGGAAAGATTATGCCATATCGTTAACAGAGGATCAGAAGGAAGGACTGAATCAAACACACCTTAGAATATTTACAGATGGCTCAAAAACAAATGAAGGTACCGGATGTGGAGTCTTCTCGGAAGACCTTAACATGCACATCTCGAAACCTCTAGGAGAACATAGCACAGTGTTCCAGACGGAATGCGTGGGAATAATAGAAGCCTGCAAGGCACTGAGGAGACGAAAAACCAAAAACGAAAATATACTAATACTGTCAGACAGTAAATCAGTGCTGCAAGCGCTACAAAGTAACAAATTCACCTCAGAACTTATATTAGAATGTCACAGCTGCCTCATGGAGGAAAGCAAGGAAGGGAACAAAGTGACTATACAATGGATAAAAGGACACAGTGGCTCAAGAGGAAACGATGCGGCGGATGAACTGGCGAGAAAAGGATCAGAGACACCGACGTACGGACCGGAACCCATCATACCACTACCTTTATCATACATACGAAACCAACTCGGTCTATATCACCGACATCTCCACAATAAATGCTGGAACGATCTGGTTTCCTGCAGACAGACCAAAGAAGTACTACCCGAATTGAACTGTAAACTCACAAAAACCCTACTAAGAACGCCCAGACACAAACTGAGGAAAATAGTAGGATTGATCACGGGACACAACACATTAAACAAACATCTGCACAATATGGGCAAAACAGATAGCCCTATGTGCAGGGCCTGCATGGAAGAGGAGGAAACAGCAAAACATATTCTTCTAAATTGTAAACAGGTAGAGGTATACAGGAGTAGGCATTTGGGGACTCCACATACACTACAGGAGGCATTTAGCAACCTGAAACATACACTGAGTTTCGTGGAGGAGCTTGGATGGTTGGAATAGGGCTACCTCGCTTTCACGCAAAAAAGGCACAATGGTTGTCGAGTTGCGGAAAAAGCCCAGGATAACTAACTAACTAACTAACTACTTATAGGTAATGTCGAGTCGGTTTGGAATGAATATACCTTGTTGAATCAACTTTTTCTTGTCTGTTATTGCCATGGTTACGGTCTCCCGAGTCACGCCAGTTTTAAGCAAAATTATGCTACGTAAACTGTGTGCAAACATGCATTTTTCTGGTGTTAATAAGCGCGATATACATGCAAGTTTGCAAAGTTTAAATAGCATAATTTTCCATAAAACTAGCATGACTCAAGTGACGTAACCATGGCAATAACAGACAAGAAAAGTAGATTCACCTGCCTTCATTGATAAAACGTGGTGACGGCGTTATTCATTTCGATAAATCGTAAAATAAGGAACACCCTAATAATATCGGTATTGGGTGAATATCTGAGCGCTTCAACCGCCTAATTTTGGTGGCATCATTTTTGTCGAAGTTTCTAAATGTCCTAATATTATACTTATTTATTTATTTAATCTTTATTGCACAAAAGAAAAACTTATAGTACAAAAGGCGAACTTAATGCCATACGGCATTCTCTACCAGTCAACCTTGAGGCAAAGCAGAAAGATTGTAGGCGGTGCATTAACAAAACATTAATAAAATTAAGGTAATGAAAACAAAGCATAGTCTCAAAAACAAATAAAATACTAAGAATACTAAAATACACATATACATAATATTTATATGAATACATATATTATACATACATTAATAAATAATATATACTATATACCCAATAAAAGTAGTATTAAACATTATTTAACTTTTATCTACCAGCAAAGAAACCACGAACAGATTTTTTAAAGGCGTATTTGTTCGGCGCTTTCCTGATGTTTGCGGGAAGACTGTTCCAGAGACGATCAGCTCGAATGGTAAACGAATCAGACATAAAGCCAGTGCGATGGAGTGGGATAGAGAGAGACAGATTGCCGGAGGAACGGAAATGACGATCAAAAGAGGCACCATAAAAGTGAAAGAAGGATTTGAGATATTCAGGGGATTGAGAGTCATTAAGGATTGAAAAAAGAGTACAAAGCAGGCGAATATTTCGCCGCTGACGAATACTTCGACAATTTGTATAAGGTACCGTACCTCCTTCAAATGACAAAGTAGTAGTACATTGTAACGAATGCAAACTTCGGCCAAAATTATGCCACCAAAATTAGGCGTTTGAAACGCTCAGATATTCACCCTATTGATTTATTATTCAATCTATGAATACATTCAATAAGCATTTGAAAGGATTGGGTTGCAGAGACGAAGGGCTTCAGGACTTCTAGGAGACTGTTCTCTTCTGTTAGGTCAGGAAAAGGAATCTCTGAAACAGAAGGGGGACAATTTATTAACATTTTCTCAAATTGGTTTAGCCGTTTTAGAATTTGTCGCTTTTTAGTGGTTATACTTGTTTGCCAGACAATAATATAAGACACGGTTTTTTTTGTTTTTAATATAATTTTCCATGTAAAGTGGTTATACTTGTTTGCCAGACAATAATATAAGACACGGTTTTTTTTGTTTTTAATATAATTTTCCATGTATATTAATAACCGTTTGAACACTTTGAACTTTGAAAGGACTTGGTTACAGGGATGAAGGGATCCAGGATTTGTTAGTGCCTTGTGGACTTCTGGAGTAAGGCCCAACTCTTGTCAGGTCAGGAAAAGGAATCTGTGAAACAGAAGAGGGATACATTAACATTTTCTCAGATAAAGCCCCGCGAGAATGTCTCGCGTTTTTAACCTATTAAAAAAAGGAGCAGGTTCTCAATTTAACTGCTTTTTCAGAAACTGCGGCCCTACCGCGAACCATGAAATCCGCAATTTTTTCTCTGTCACTCTAATGACGCCTTCGTAGGAATGACAGAGATGAATCTCCGAAATTTACGAACTTCGGTGTTCGCGGTAGAAGGCTTGTTTTGCTAGCCGAAAATCGTAAAACAACTCTCATTTTTTTTTAATGAAAGTGTATAACCTCGATTGGTTTCATCTGCCTGCACCAAGTCGGGGTCTAATCATGGGATCTTGAGAAATCGGTTGATGTTGGTTTTTAATTTGAAGATTATTAGTGACAATGACAACACTTGATTGCCAGACAATATAAAACACAGATATTTTTTCGTATTTAAAAAGTTTTTTTTATGCTTTATTTGGCAATGTACATTCAATACATTTTTGAAACGATTGGGTTAAACTTGATAGGGTTACGTCACTTCGTTCGAAGTTCCTGTGGCCATCTTCCGACTCCATCATCAGAGCAGCCTCATGGTACAAAAATTTTGCTCTATTTGTCACCCGAAAGAGTCTCAAATTACTAACAGATTTGATAAAAAATAAACTTTGGGCCAGGTGTAACAAAATACATAATAAGATCGTACTAAAAATTCAACAGTGTACTATGGTGGTCTTTGCTATATAAGAAAATATTTTGCTCAAACAAGGGTAAAATTCTCTTGGGAATGATAATTTAATACACTATTTATGATGTTAAGAGCATGTTTGCATTATTTACAAATTAGTGCATGTATGATAAGATAACGAGAGATCATTAATTGCACATAAAACAATATTCTTGGAGTCGACCAGTCTCGCGTGTTATCTACGACTAGAGATGCGAAAACGTTTAGTAAAAAATAATATTTAAAAAAATCGAATATCTATAGCAGCGGTTAGAGGGTCAGTCATTTTCCATCAGTCTATAGACACAAAGTTCAAATTCGCCTGGCATAATTCAACAGACTGGATTGATGTTGACGCCATAATTTGCGTGTAACCGATGTCAACGTCGGAGGATCATCGGATCCTCAACTAGCTATGACGTTAAAATTATGATAAAGAATGATCGCCGTGGAGAACTTCTTCATTTTTGTTCGCAGCGTGTGACAATCGATATTTGAATTCTGGTACTTGTAGTCCCTCAAGCGAGTTCAAAATTATGTAGGCTTCAGCAACGGATCTGGTTTCAACGGATCGACAACGCGTGTGTCTGCGCTCAAGTGATCTATTCGCTTGCCTCCTTTTACCACAAACATATAGTAATTTTGAATTTCAATAATAACCGTGAATCAATAAGCCTTCGTTTGAGTGACGGAAACAAATGCTCGAAATTGTACTTGAACATAGGTAATTACACCCAGGTACCAGGTTTAGTAAGGAGTGGCACGCTTAGGGATGGCAGGGGATTGTTAGAATTAACCAACTAGTATAGGCAGTTCTATAAGAGTTGAGGTCACGCACACAACAAGGTGTCAGGAGCAAATCTAATAGGAACTGTATGATTTACCAAAAAGTTTATTCAACAGATTTGCGTAGTTTGCGGTAGCGTCTCTGACTGGGCCAAAGTTAAAAGCTCCCTTAGACAGATTGATAGTCATTCATGTTCGAAAAGCCTTCATGACACGCTTGTCGTGCCTTCTCCAATGAAACGGTTAAAAAAGGTATGCACAAAACTAAACAAAAATCACATCACTAATATAAAACTAAGTTCGAGTTCGAGCGTATATCAAAACAGCAAGTAAACGCTTGTAGCTGATAACCCAGGGTTACTACGTCGGTCGGTCAGAAGTCGATGCCAGTTATCAAGTGTAATGCTAATTAATTTGTAACTTATGGGTTCTTTGTCTTCAAGAGTCATTGCTTACGTCATTTGGGAAATAAAACATATCATGGGACATTCTTACACATATTAACAGACAGGACACAAAAAAGCTGTGTGTAAATAGTGATACAGGTGGTCGTTTTTGAGATTGTTGCCCCACAGGGTTAAAGGTTATAACTTTCATGTTTGTGATAATTAGGCAGAGATGCCTTCATCTGGGATCAAAGCAGTCACCAGCTTCGTATACAAGGTCAATACCGACTGAGCCAAAAAGGCATCACATATAATATGACTGTACATATTCAGTTTCATGTGCTCATTAGGATATGTGATATTGTATGTGTATTTATGAAATTTTAACTTAAATATTATACACTTGAATATGTACAATATGTTATTAATATGTTTATACATCTAAATAAAGGGTTTTTTTTTGTTCGAATCTTATACCGATATTAAATTATTACAGTTCTGAAATTTCCCATATTTATTTAACTAAGAATAATGAATATTCCTGCAAAATTTAGCGTAATGATAAGAATAAACAGATATTTTTGTGGAATCACACAATTTTTTATTAAATATTTCTGATTTGTGACTTTTGTTTAAGTAGGTACACTAGTATTTATATAAATTACAAATATTAGACGATTTAGACGTCATCAAAGAAAGAAAACCGAGTTTTATTACCACCGTCGGAGGTGGAATCCCAGACATTGGTAAACACGGTATTTTTTTTGGTATACGAATCTAATATTTATAAAAAACGCAGCTACAGGAAAAAAAACAAAAGTCGAATGTCACACGATACTACGGGTCGGAGGCCGCTAATCATTTAATTGCGTACAAATTGACAATCTCAATTAACACGTCGAGATAAAAAATGTTGTGGACCGCTTTAGGTAATTCGATTTGATAAGCGAAACTGTTTATAAACAATTTCGGACAGTCATGGTTCACCGCTAAAACAATTAATTGACTTTTCATGCACTTTAGAGGCGTTTCCGAGACAATATATAATGAAGGATGTCCGTAACAGATCAATAGAATGTGTTAATTAGGGCATTTTCTAACCTGACCTAGTACAAGTGTCATTGCAAATTCTACAATATTTACTATAAAATTACTGATTAATATTTTTTTTTGCGTTCAACAGCCTGTATTTTATTGTAAAAGGTCCTGCTATTTCATAATGAGATAGTTACTCTAGTGAGCATTGATAGGATTTTAATGAATATAATCGATCATTACTGCGATCCCCAATCCGCTTGCCCGGCGTGGCGATTATGGGCATTTGCCTCCTAATGCGTCTATACTATACTATACGCTTAGTTAATAGGAGAGGCCTACGTCCAGTAGTGGACTAACATAGGCTGATGATGATAAATCGATCCCTAGCGAATTTAAATGTAACAGTATTTTATAATGATTTAACTTTTAAACCTTCTCGATTATCACTAATATTTCAACAAATAAGAAAGACTAAATGAATGATTATGAATAATCCAGATCTATTGCGGGTAGTTCGCAAAACCCGTCAGTAAAATATCATTATCTGGGTCGGCTTACATACACCTAATATCACCAAGGGATCACCAAGGGCAAAGGGGTCAAAAATCTACAAAATATGATATGATCACATGGGTTTTGAACAATGTCCAGGGTATTCATTGTATTCAAGTACCAAGCGAATTGTTGGCAAAAAAACTTGGAAATATAAGGCATAATGAAATTCGGGGAAAACAGGACAATCACAACCATCTCTCTGAAACTAGGCCAGATTTGACAAAAAACGACGTATTAAATCATCATCATCATCATCATCATCATCATCATCATCATCATCATTTATTTAAGAGCTTGGTTCTTGTCGGTGGAGCGGGTGGAGTAATTTCAATTCTATTCTATTCTCTGCCTTTTCCTTCAGCTCTCTATACGTTTCAACTTCTATGGTTTCCTTCAATTGCTACGTGTAGGCTCTCCGTGGTCTTCCTCTTTTTCTTTTTCCTTCGATTAAAACTTTAATAGTCTTCGTGACGAAGTAAATGATCTATTAAATACTGGAGTAAATTTCCTCATAAAATCATAAATGTTTGTACGACACTTCTAAGAATCTCGGACCCGACGCTCGGCCGGCCATATCCATAATAGCAAGGTGACAGATAAAAAACTGGATCAATCAATATCGAGCTGAAGGCTGGGACTAATAAATTTGTCAATCATACGTCGAGGTTGGCATTAGTGTCTTATAAATCTTTATGGGGATATGATAGACATAGGTACCCAATGGAACGCACTTAAAAATAAAAAACCGGCCAAGAGCATGTCGCGCCACGCTCACCCCCTTATTCATACACTTCTAACTTAACAAGTCGCTAAGTATTGTTTGTCCCTTTCGATCTTATCAATATAAGACCGAGAGGGACATCAATACTTAGCGGCTTGTTAAGTTAGAGACGTTTATGAACAGGGGCTCATTAGTGTATAGAGTTCCGTATTAGTTATTCGAAAACATCTGAGCCGATTATGTTCTAAATAGTTTTATTTTAAAGTATTCTCAGCCTCCTTCTTCTTTTTAGGGTTCCGTAGCCAAAATGGCAAAAACGGAACCCTTATAGATTCGTCATGTCCGTCTGTCACAGCCGATTTACTCGGAAACTATAAATGCTATAGTAACGAAATTTGGTAAGGATATGTGTTGTATGAACCGCTACAGGATTATGATACTAAATTGTAAAAAAAACCATTGGGGTGGGGGCCCTCCATACATGTAACTGAGGGATAGAAAAATTTTTTTAGTTGTATATTAGCTTGTGGGGTATTAATAGAAAGGTCTTTGAAAATGATATGAAGGTTAATAAATCTCATTTTTATTTAGGCAAATCGTTTTCGAGATATCAGCTCTCAAAGTCTGAAAAATGTGTCCCCCCCCCTCTATTTTTTAAACTACGCGATATAAATTTCTAAAAAAAATATATGTTATGCACATTAATAAACTCTATCAACGATTTTTGGTTTGATTACATTATCTCCTATAGTTTTTGAGGTAGGTTGATTTAACTGTATTTTTTAATAATAAATTGATAATGGTACGGAACCCTTCGCGCGCGAGTCCGACTCGCACTTGGCCGGTTTTTTTTTCATGTGACGAAGGTAGGCAACTGAGCTCTCAGCCCACCTGATGGAAAGCAGGGAACTGAGGCCCATGGACATAGTGACCAAAAAATCGCCTATGCGCTGCCTACCCTGAGGGCTTAGATGGATTACCTCTATCTATGCCAGTAATTACACCGACTATCTTACCCCCAAACCGAAACGTATACTCATGACTATTTTCATATTTTTTGAACCCATGGATGAAAAGTTATGGGGGGGGCATTTTTTTTGGAGCGGTTGTCTCCGATAATATTGACTTAATTGACCATACTGGTAGAGAATGCCCTATGTTATTAAGGTCGCCTTTTGTACTTCTAAGTTTTCTTTTTTGTGCATTAAATATTAAATAAATAAATACTGTGGGTGGGACTAGGTAGATTTGTAAGAATGTACTATGTTACCATGGTATTTATTTACTTAAACATGTCAAACATTAAAGCTAAACCTCTTAACAGTGTTTAAATCGTACAATGTACATTCTAAAGCTCATTGCAACCTAATTAAACAAGCTATAACACCAAGCAAAGCAAAAACGACGTGATTTACAACAAAATAAGTGGCAGTTAAGACCTATTGGACATAACCTAAGGAATAGGCTATCGATGCTGTTGTATTTCAAAAATGACGAGTTTCAGAATGAATTGTATGGCGGTTACGACGTTTTAAACTCTACGGGATAGACTATTGACGCCTTGTAGCATAAAAAGGTCTTGTTTTAGTATGAAATGTATGGCGGTTACGACCTATTGGAATAAGCCAGTGCGACCTCGTACAAGATTGCCTAGCTTTTAGTTGATAACGTACTGTGCGAAGGACATATCGATACTTTATAGTAATAATTAACCCTTTACATGGATTAATATTAGGATATAAGTACAAGTAATAGTCGACTGTCATTTATGTAATGTTAAGGTGGATTTAAATTTTTTTTTTATAGGGTTATCTTCCAAGCAAAGTAAGGACGAGTTATTCCCACCTGTTACTACCCATCTGACACCAGTGGTAACAATAGGGATACTTTCCCACCTGTTACCACTAGAGTACTTAAAATAAATAAATATCTTGGGACATCAACACAAATCGACCTAGTCCCACGGTAAGCTCAATTAAGGCTTGTGATGTGGGTACCAGGTAGGGTTTGCAATTCGAATATTCGAATATTCGTTTATTCGAATTATTCGCCAAAATAATATTCGAATATGACAGCAGTTATTATTCGAATAAAACGAATATTTCGAATAGTGAAAGTTTGTGTGAAAATAATTTATTTTTGCGAAGAATTATAATAAAATTCCAAAATTAACATTAACATCTACGTAAAAATATATTTTAATGATTAAACAACGTTTAATTCAATTAAGTTAATTTAAATATTAATAACTTAGTGGCGATGTGGGGGCTAAGGACGCGCTGACACGGTTTATGAGTGAGTGCAGCCGCGGGGGTCGATTTGGCCAGACTAAAGTCGGTGTCGTGTGTCGTGTGTCGAAGCGGGTGCGTGGTTGCAGGCTTTGCCTGCCCCTCATCTGGGAACACTCCTGGACAACGACTCATTGCGGGTGGCAGTTGCTCTCCGCCTGGGCTTGGGCTGCGATGTTTGGTTACCTCATAAATACATCTGCGGCTCCATAGTGGAGGCAAATGGCCATCACGCGTTGAGTTGTAGTCGTTGTTCGGGAAGGTTTCCACGTCACCACGCTTTAAATAACATCGTACGAAGGGCTTTGGTATCGGCCAACATTCCTTGTGCCCTGGAGCCTCCAGGCCTTTGTCGTTCCGACGGCAAAAGGCCCGACGGATTAACTTTGGTGCCGTGGCAGAAAGGCAAGTGCTTACTCTGGGATGCCACGTGCGTCAGCACTTTAGCCGCCTCGCATCTCAGTCGGACAGTGCGAACAGCTGGTGCTGCTGCGGATTTTGCTGCCGCTAAAAAACGGGACAAGTATGCGGCTTGTGTAACAGTTATTATTTTGTTCCCATCGCAGTGGAGACTACTGGGTGCTAGGGGTCTGAGGCTATTGCCTTTATAAGGGAAGTTGGATGTCGGATTAGTCAGAGGACAGCTGACACCCGCGCGGGTTCGTACCTGGTGCAAAGGTTGTCCGTCGCCGTGCAGCGTGGTAACGCGGCCAGTGTGATGGGTACCTTTGCACCAGGGACGACTCATCCTCAGCTTTTGATAGTCCACTGCTGGGTGTAAGCCTCTCCTATTAAGCGTATAAACGCATTAGGAGGTAAATGCCCATAATCGCCACCCTGGCAAGCGGATTGGCGATCGCAGTAATGTGTCCACTATGATGACGCTGCTGCCCGCTAGGTGCTGTATGCTAGGTTATCTAGACTTTGATAAGTGTAATTTAATTCCATAATAATATTAATGATAATTAAATACATTCCGCCATATAAATGTATGTATAAGTATCACAACTGACGATTCGAAAGTGCTTGTTGCTAAGCCTACTCAATAAATTATTTTTGACTTTGACTTGACTGAGTAACAATGTGATCAAGCGATAAAAATATGAGATACAATTTTAAACTCCTTACACTGAATCTAGGCCAGCTAAAAAGCTACAGACCATACTTGCCTCTTAGGTACAGTTAAAGACAAAATAAGGTGTGACAAAAATGTTCAAAAATATGTCACAGTGCACTCTAACTCTGTGTAATAAGAACGTCGTAACATATTTATGAGCGGATTATTTCGATACTTATTTTTGCACTTGACTGTACCACAGAAGTCTGTCTATTGTATCGAGAGATTCGAGAGGTTATAACGCTTTCATTTTACGTCATATATTTTACTATTACATCCCTTTAAAACATTCATTAACTATTTTTCCATAATATTCGTTTTCTTCGAAAAATTCGAATATTCGAATACTGGAAATCGAAGTATTCGTATTATTCGAATAATAAAATTGGACGAATATTGCAAACCCTAGTACCAGGCGACGATATGTATATAATAGATAGATACATATAGATACGTAAATACATAGACAACCACGACCAACAAACAAATATTTGTGATAAATAAATACACAAATAATGCCCTCGCCGGGACTCAAACCCGGAACCTCCAGCATCGTAGGCAGGGTCACTACCAACTAGGCTACGGAGGCTGACTTGGTGGTGACTACTGGGAATATTTTTCCCACTTGTTACCACTTAAAAGTATTTGGTGGTAACTACTTGGGAAAAATAAATCTCAGGGCTTTTAATTCCCAGTCGTTCCCTAGTAACAGATGGGGAAAAAACCCAGTTGTTACTACTGGTGTCAGATGGGTGGTGGTGGAAATAACACGCCCTTACCAGATTGTTTGGAAGAAAAGCCCATAAAATATTGACACTAGGATTCTGTTCTATAAGTCCCTTTTTGGTCCATGGTGAAAAGAATCAATGGTCAGTCGCACTTCAATCCATTACTCAAGTGAGAACTTGGCATAGTTTACGATTTTGAATAGTAAACAGTTTTAGATATATACTAGTAGAAACAAGTTGTAACGCAATCAGAGAGGACAGACAGACGGATGATGGATGCCCGGCGCGTAACACTTTCCACGCCGTGCCGCTCCTTCTATGGAGACCAGATACAGGAGGTTCTGCATTTGCCGAAGTTGTACTCGTATTCATAAACGCAAGCCGATAAGATGTCTCTTTCGGTTTTATAAACATTGATTATTATCAAGGAGCGGAATTTTCATAGCGAAAATCTAACTGTGAAAGGGATTGACTAAACTATTTTATCGACTTATCGATGTTACGGAATAGCCCATTACTACCTTAAAAGATTATTCTATCGATTTGACCTCTTTTATAAATAACTTACATTTCGATATTAAAATAAATCATGTCAGGCGTCAACGCTTTTATATTACGTAGGATGCCCTGAAAATTTCGGGAATTTAATACTTAGGAACGTATATTTGACATGTGTTATACCTCTTTCTTACAAGCATAGTCTCATTATTCGAAAACACTGGCCACCAAAAACAATGTCCGATTTTCAATTGTTTTTTAAAGTCTTTGAGTCGCTGGTGAAAATGGAGCTGTCCCGCGAAAGTTTTAGAGCAATGATTTATTATGACTTTAAAAGTGGATTAACACAACAACAATGTGGAGACCGATTAACTATTGCTTTTAGTAGTGAAGCACCTTCAAAGACGACCATATACATGTGGTATTCGGAATTCCAACGTGGCCGTGTGTCTCTTGCGGATGACGTACGTGAGGGTCGACCGAAAACGGCCGTTACCGATCAAAACATCGATGTTGTTCGCCAACTGATAAAGGAAGATAGGCATGTTACATATCGGGAGATTCAGGAGACTTTAGGCATTGGAATGAGTCAGGTACAAGTTATTTTACAACAAGAGTTGGGCGTGCGGAAGTTATTTTCCCGGTGGATTCCTCACTTGTTATCTGACGACCAGAAAACGGTACGTGTCAATTGGTGCCGCAAAACTTTAAAAAGATTTAATGGAGGAAGCTCAAATGCCGTTTTTAGTATTGTGTCAGGTGACGAATCATGGATTTACGCATATGAGCCTGAATCGAAAAACCAATCTCGAGTTTGGGTTTACGAAGACGAACCGAAGCCGACAAAAGTTGTTCGTTCTCGCAGCACGATCAAAAAAATGGTAGCCACGTTTGTCTCCAAATCGGGTCACGTGGCGACTATCGCTCTTGAAGATCGAAGAACTGTCAATGCCGATTGGTATATAGGCGTTTGTTTACCGATTGTTTTTGCTGAACTGCGAAAAACTAACCCTAACCGCCGTATTATACTACACCATGATAATGCCAGCCCTCACACCGCTCAGAAAACAGACTATCTGAAGGGCGAAAACGTCGAATTACTGGACCATCCTCCGTACAGCCCCGACCTAAGTCCCAACGATTTTTTTACTTTCCCGAAAATAAAGAATCGGTTGCGTGGTCACCGTTTTCAGACCGCGGAAGAAGCAGTCGACGCTTATAAAATGGCCATTTTGTCAACCCCCACTTCAGACTTCAATAACTGTTTTAAAAACTGGTTTCAGAGAATGAAAAAGTGTATTAAACACAAAGGAGAATACTTTGAAAAACAATAAAAGTACTTTTATTTCATTAAAATGCGTATTTTTTCCGATTCCCGAAACTTTCAGGGCAACCTACGTAACATCACATGTGCTCACAAACTCTATCACTTATGAAAACTTAAGTTATAAATAGTATATGTCACGCTGTCATGATTTATTTTAATATAGAAATACAAGTTACTTATCTAAGAGGTCAATGTTACAGAATAATCTTTTAGTTGGTAATGGATTATTCCTTAACATCGAAAAGTCGATAAAATTGTTTGGTCAATCCCTCTGACAGTTAAATTTTCGCTATGAATTGATTATTATTTATTAACTAGGCCTTCGCCCAGCAGGCGTATTTCCAATCTATACAAGGCCAAAACGCAGCCATAGGAAACTGATCGCGTATATTTTGTAATGTCATTTTTAAATTTGTGACTACGATCTATACACGAATTTTGCGTACTGCTCGAGTATAATTTGTAACGTGAATACTTGCGTCCCTTACTCCAGACTATACTGTACTAGTTGCATTGGGTACCTATGATAAAAGTTTGAAAGATAATTTGATAGTATAATAAAGGGTTTCATTCAAGTAAATGTTAGGTGTAACTATTTGAAGTTTATTAGTGTTTTAAGAATAAATATTTAAATAAAAAAGGGTATATGTTATACAATATTTTTATTGCAAAAGTAATTCAAACTAACGACCATTATTAACATTTTGCGAAATACACATACCTACCTATTTAGTTAGTTTTTAGCTTAGTTTAGTTAGGTACACAATTTTTTTATTTCAAGAGTATAACATTAACGAGCATTATTAATATTTTGCGAAACGTTGAATGCAAGGTCATGTTTCCTTTTTCTATTCTTTTTTGCTGTAGGTGTTGAGGCCGATGAACGACTTACAAAATCCAGAATAATCTTCACCATGTTCACCCGGCTTGCACTTAATAACCACTTGAAACTTCTCTGAAGAGTCAAATTCAATCAGTTCCTGTTTATATTTACCACATTTACTTAGTAAAAATTCTTCTAAACTGTCTTTAGTAACCATTTTTCACATTTGCAGTAAGTGTTTAAGCGTATTTACCACTTTTTTTATAATTAAATATGAAGAAACAACAAAAAACCGCTAACCAAAACAACGGCACGTGCCGAAATACGATGCAATGTTTGGAATAGATACGCAAATACGAATTACCAGGCAACAGAAAGAGAGGCCAATAAAAACAAAATGGCGAGTATGCAACTACTGGCGTATACATTGGAATCTATAATTCCCGCGCACTTGTTCCGATCTATACACGATTAGTTCGTTTGCAAACTGGCACTGTATAATTTGGAGTAAGCAAGTAAGGATAGATCACTACGAAGTATACGCGATTATTTGCGTACTAGTCATGTATAGATTGTAAGACCTTAGTAAAAAAGTGACTTACAATCTATACGCGATTAGTTTCATACCCCTGCGTTCTGGCGTTGTATAGATTGGAAATACGCGCCCAGCAGTGGGACACAATTAATAGAGGATAGACGCAACATAAAAAAACCATTAATCAGACCGACAGGGACGGTAAGCAACCATAGCCTATGGACGTTTACAACTCCGGGGATTACAAATGAGGGTTTTCTCGAAAACGTATGCCACCACTAGTTGGCACCACTAAGGTAAGGTTGGTATTGGTAAGGTCCCGCTAAGAAACACAATTGTATTATCTAGCCCCAAAGAAAAACTAACTAGAAGGTATTTTTACATAATTTTATTAACTTCTTAAATATTTAAACACGAAACTATAGGCGCACTGAGAATTTAGACAAGTTTCTGGACCTGACGCCTCAGTGCTGCCGCCCTGGTGAACGACATTTCAGAAAACCCTCATTCAAGAACGTAAAGTATTAGAAACTAAATACGAGCACGCTGTAGTTTTCTAAGTAATACAGTAAATAAATTAATATTTACAGGTACAAGATATGCCGAAGCATGGCTTGTCGTGAGCCCATAAGTGACAGGCGGCAGCGGCAAATTTTTGGTAATTGATTATGTTCAGACATTAGTAGTGGTAATACTGGTAATTAAGAAGTTAAACAGATTATAGGTAGAATTTCATACACATTTTAACTATTATCATATATATCACATAAGCATATGAGCCATTTTGTTCAAAGCTGTCCCCTCCATTTTTTTTATTTGGAATTCTTAATATGATTTCCACTTAGAATCGTTTTTTTCTTCGATTAGGATCGAAAGAGCTCACAATTCTAAGTAGAAATCATATAAAAAATACATGTCACACTTTAAAGAAAAAGGGCCCATATATATTTATACGAATGACTTAGGTACATTGGCATAATTAACAGTTTGAGACACGTCAACGGAAAGTAATGCCAGCAACGGCTATTTACAGCTGCTATTTAATATCCGCTACCTCTTCTGATGTACGCCGGTCGCCATATTGGGAGTTACACATAAGGTAAGATGCTCAATGACAATGATTGAACAATAAGTAAGACCCATTGCTTAGAACCCGTTACTATCAGTTTACGTACGTGATCTAATATATATATATATATATCCGCTACCTCTCCTGATGTACGCCGGTCGCCATATTGGGAGTTACACAAACACATAAGGTAGGATGCTCAATAACACATTGAACAGCAAGGCACATTGCTTAGAACCCGTTACTATCAGTTTACGTACGTGATCTAATATTTATCTATCCGCTACCTCTCCTGATGTACGCCGGTCGCCATATTGGGAGTTACACATAAGGTAAGATGCTCAATGGCAATCATTGAACAACATGACACATTGTAAGCTGACCTCGATACTATCAGGTCACGTTTTTCACGTGATGTAAATACTTTTTTCTAATCTATAGGTACCGTTCATTACGACTTGGACGCGCTCTGCACGACATTATAGGAAAAAAGCAAGTTATACGAGTGGAGAAAGAGGTGTTTTGCCCAGCGGCGGGAGTAAGTAACGATATACAGGAAGAAAAAGTGGAGATACAAGATAATAAAACATGAATCTATTAATGTTTTTGAACCACTTTTACTATGGGACCAAACATGAAATCTAGAGAAAAAAATCGACCATTCCATAAATTTTGGTTTAACCTACCTTATTCATATTTGAGTTTTCATATTTGGTCCCATTCCCATGATAAAAGTAGGCAAGCGGATTGGCGATCGCACTTTGTCTACTACGACGCTGGTGTCCATCAACTTTAATAAATAAATGGTCAGGGACACCGGACACTTCAATCCCTTAGTCGACTTACGACACCAATGGGAAGAGAGTAGTGACAAAGACAAGCAGTTCGTCCCGTACAAATTTCTGCAGTCGGATTGCAGTTCCCATACAAATTGACCGCTTGAAGCGGTCCGTGTATATCCGGTCTTAGGGTCTACCCAAATCAATCGCCGCGGAGTCAGCTTAAGACGGGTGAAAAAAGCTTTATGTCAACGGGATAAGAGCGAAAAAGACGTCGGTCGGCGCGGATCGGCTCGGCTCGAACGACGCGACTCCGGATGTTTCAGTCTTATGCCGTCGACATAAATCGTCGCTAAATAGTACTGTGTTCCGGTTTGGGGGTAAGATAGCCGGTGTAATTACTGGCATAGAGGCAATCCACCTAAGTCCTCAGGGTAGGCAGCGCATAGGCGATTTTTTGGTCACTATGTCTATGGGCCTCAGTTCTCGCTTTCCATCAGATAGGCTGAGAGCTGAGTTGTCTACCTTCGTCACATTCAAAATAATAAAACTTTTTTCACCCGGCTTAAGCCGATTCCGCGTCGATTGATTTGGGGACACCCTTACTGGTACCAAGCGGCCAATCGTGGTCTCATTACGGATCTGTTTGAAACGTTCGAATTTCATCAATGGCCCAAAGAACCTTCCAGATGGAGCGTGTCCAAACCGAGTGGATTTTCGTCGGAACATACTCGCACTTGTTCAAACATGTAGCAATACAGACAATATGTACACCTTATGTGCTTGGAATAAAAGTCACGGATTGGCAAAGTAAACATGGACGCGATAGTCGAGTTTCACTTTACAATTACCATTGTTATTTTTACAGAATAATGGGCTGAGAACTATAGCCCTGCCATTGGTACAAGATGGTGAGTTCTTCGATACGCGATTTTAGGTCACATTTAGAGATACGTGGAACCAGTATATACTCTCCTGCCGCCCAGAGACCTATTAAAAGGTCTACACAAACAAAAGAAATTATATTCTATTATCTACACTATTAATTCAAAATTCACTAGCCAATTTCATTGTCTGGGCTGTAGTGTAGGAGAATACAGGAACCTGTGGCCCTACGGCGAACTTCGAAATCCGCAAATTTCGAGGATTCGTCTCTCTCACTCTAATGACGTCTTCGTTGGAGAGACAGAGAAAAATCCTCGAAATTTACTCATTTCTATTTTCGCGGTAGTAGGCCTGGTTGGGATTGAGACTACTTGGGTCAAAAGTTCAAAAGGTAAGGTCAAAAGTTCGAATATAGATTTTTAGTCAGATATCAACTAATAACGTATCTTTCCTTATGCATACCGTACACGTACAGTATAATAATAATGAATTTATTTCAATGATAATTTTATAATAATGATGTTATGTTAGTGCCCGTGAATGGGTTGCATCAGGTTTAAAACAGCTAATTTCTCTACGTGTTGGATCTATATCACCACGCAAAAGACCGGGATTTATAAGCCCGAGATGAATTTACGTAAATGCTTCAAAATACCCTTCAGTCCCTTCAACTAAATAATAGTTTACCTAGATATCCGAGATATAGATTGAGGCTGGAGTCCGATAGTTCACTTTACCACGAGCACATTATTAATTATTATTATTCGGTGTTCGAGGGTTTTTGTGAGAAGAAATTCACTCGATTGATCGAATCGAGATCTTCATTAGGGTTTCAAAGACAGTTACAGTTGGACATAGGTCTCTTCTAAGCATATGGGCGCATGAGGAGATGATGCCCATAATCGCCACGCTAGGCAAGCAGGTTGGTGATCGCAGTATTGTGTCCACTATGCTGACGCTGATGCCCCTCATCAATATTCAATAAACGAATGGTCAGTGAATTTCTTCAATCCCTTAGTCGACTCTTACGACACCCACGGGAAGAATTGGGCTAGTGACAAATGTATTCTTACTACTATATACATACAGTAGGGTGCTTCTTATTTTTGTCATTTTATAGGATGTTCGAAGTTCGAACCAATAAAGGAGCTCTTTGCTAGTAATAAAAAAACGACTAATCATGTTGCCTTTCTTGAACTTCATACTTCAGTAGCAACTCCTTATTTTTGATTGTAATAATTGAAAAAAAAAACACAAATATGGTTTACTTATCAAATAACAAAATGAGAGGGTGCCCCATAGAAATTTGCAATCGGGAGAGCAAAGAGCTTCTTTATTGGTTCGAAAATCCTACAAAATTGCAAAAAATAAGAAGCACCCTATTATACAGATTAAAAATACTTAATGAGATCTAAACCGAATTAGATCAGCTGACCAGTATAGCCCCACAAGTGGCCTTCGACCAGTATATAATCTATTAGCCGTGATTCATTGGCCAATTAAACGCTTGCGCTTTCCCACGGCGCCGGCGCAGGCGGTCCATGGCACAAGCGGGAGCGGGAGCGACGCCATGGCCGGGCATTTCTCAGAGCGTAAACGGACATCTCATTCATCTGGTCATTTTTTTTTCGATGGGGCTGCATGATTTGAGGTTGATTTTGGTTGTCTTATAGAGAAACGGGTGCTGTATATGACGACCAAAAATCGTACCAAAAGATGCAGCCACTTCCAAAAAAACGTGACCAGACGAATGAGATGTCCGTTTACGCTCTGAGAAATACCCGGCCACGATATTGGTCGAAAGGCCGAGTCATACCAAATGCGTGTGTGCGTGTGCGTGGCGTGCGCGTTGTAGCGTATATACAAGTCATAGCCGTGTGGTGACGGCAGTAAGAATACATTTGTCAACACCCCAACTCCTCCTGCGGGTGTCGTAAGAGTCGACCAAGGGATTGAAGTGTCACTGACCATTATTTGATAAAAGATTGGTGATGGGCAGCGTCATCATAGTGGACACATTACTGCGATCGCCAATCCACTTGCCCAGCGTGGCGATTATGGGCAATTACCTCTTAATGCGTCTAATACGCATAGTTAATAGGAGAGGCCGACGTCCAGCAGTGGACTATCATAGGTTGATGATGGCAAGTCATAGTAGATGGCACACCTTTACTTAGCTACGATATACACAATAGATAGATACTTAAATGTATTATATAGAAAACAGCCATGAGAAAAAATGAAAAATTGTGATAAACACAAATAAATGCCCTTGCCGGAATTCGAACCTCGAACCGTCGTAGGCAAGGTAGTCTAACTAGGCTATGGGAGCTGAAATGGCGGATAAAACTTGACAATAGCGCGAATTGAATAACTATGCGGTTCGAAAGTTAAGAGATCTACAAATAAATATCTTGGGACATCTTACACAAATCAACCTCGTCCCACGGTAAGCTTAATTAAGGCTTGTGATGTGGGTACTAGGCGACGACAAATATAATAGATAGATACATATAGATACTTAAATACATAGACAGCCATGACCAAGGAATAAATATTTGTGATAAATAAATACACAAATAATGCCCTCTCCGGGATTCAAACCCGGAACCTTAAGCTTTGTAGGCAGGGTCACTACCAACTAGGCTACGGAGGCTGACCAAAATAACGAAATTTTAACCTCAGATCAGAACAGAGCCATAGATCACCCACGCAATAGACAGGACACAGAAAATTCAGGATTTATAAGCCGCGTGGTGACGGTAGTTAGAATTCGTACATTTGTCACCACTCAACTCTTCCCGTAAGAGTTAATTTAGAGATTGAATTGTCACTGAACAGTTGTTTATGAAAGATGTTGGGCAGCAGCGTCATCATAGTGGACACACACTTGAGATCGCCAACCCGCTTGCCCAGCGTTTTGATTATGGGCATATAACTCCTAATGCTATACGCATTGTTAATACGATTGTAATAGGCTGATAAAGTGATACAAATGTGGTAGAAAATTCGCGTCGTGTTAAGGTGCATTCAGACCAAACGAGCATTCGTTATTCTAACCCCCTACTCTACGAAATTGGATCGTTACAAAAAACGTGATTCGTTGATTTCGTAGAGTGGGGGATAGAATAGCGAATGCTCGTTTGGTCTGAATGCACCTTGAAGTTTGCCTTAAGGTGTTCGCAAGAACATATGACATAGGACTCAAATTTCAATATTTCAGTTTCGCTTATTTCGCCGAGTCGCCGTTGTGTTGTTATATTTATATAATTTGCAACTGGGAAGACCTACGAACAAATAAAACATGGAACCCGCACGCCATACTAAATTGCCTTTCAAAAACGGTTCTGAATTTTAGTTGACAAGTGTCACCCCCTCTTTAATGCATCACGGTAATTAATGTGAATACTAACCAATAAAAACTTAAACCGCCATTTAAAAATAGTTGTAATAGGTCCATCAAAGTTTTGATTGGCTATATTTTATAAACATTTGTCAAAGAGGTTGCAAAACTCACTATAAAAACTGTCACTACTCTTAGCAACCTCTTATGTCAGTATTGAATCAGAACTTAGATACGATCTCTATTTCAAGTAGGTATTTGTTACTTAGTGAGTTTTGGTTGTCAACCGAACGATATGGTCGCAGGCGAAGACAAAAAGTCCACTTAATAATGCCCTGTCTAGAGGAGTAAATCAGTGGCTAAATCGTCTCGTAAGCAGCCATTATAGTTTTTAACAGCCCGATAATTCTCTGGCAACGTAAAAACGTATTTACGAGTACGGATTACGGAACCGCGGGTATTAACTCGAGGGCGTCTCGGGAACCGATGTACCACGGGTTTTAGGGTTTTTTTATATGACGAAGGTAGGCAACTAAGCTCTCAGCCCACCTGATGGAAAGCAGGAACTCAGGTCTACGTAAAAAGTAATCAGAAAATCGCCTATGCGCTGCCTACCCTGAGGACTTAGATGGATTGCCTCTATCTATGCCAGTATTACACCGGATATCTTACCCCCAAACCGAAACACAGCAGTGCAAACACTGCTATTTAGCGGCAGGTTAATGGGTAAGACGGTGGTAGCTATCCGGGCGGACCCTGCACGAGGTCCTGCCACCGAGGTGTCTTATAAGACCGAAAGGGCCGCTGAGCGGCCCTTTCGGTACGGGAGCGGGACTTTGAATAGCAGTATGTACGCGCACGTTCTGCACACACATTAGGTGTGGTTTGGCCTTAAACATGCAGTCAAACGAATACACGAACCTATACTCCATTCCATTATTACGTTGAAAAGAAATAAAATTTTATATGCCGTATCATTCCCAATTATACCATAACTGAGCGCAATAGAGTCCAATTCAGGTCATTAGAACATGATCTAATTGTTTTGCTAAGCCATTGAAATCAATATGAGGTGACAATCAATCTAACGTCCTTGCTCTCGATTTTACTGTAACTTTAAGCTTTAATGAACTATTGACGCATTGATATTGTCGCTATAGGCACTGGTCTCAACGTCTCACCTCACCGCGAGCTACTAAGCTATGAACTATCGCCTACAAACACTAGCAAAAGATACGCACTTTCGTGACAATAAAAGAGACACGGCGATACTCGCCCCGCTATCACCACCGCGTCATACTCAGTTAATTCTCGCTATTGTAATTTAAACCAAATTAATTTAAAATGAAGTCGATTTCCTTTGTTTATATTTTCCAAAAAACAAGAGTTTTGAGTATATAACCTCGGATATGGCATAATTGTGTACGATTATGAATTCTAAATCAAATGCATAAGGTTTTTATGGTGTGGTATTAGGGTATGTTACACAAATAATAAATAAATATATTAGAACATAGAACATCTTACACAAATCGACCTAGCCCACAGTAAGCTCAATTAAGGCTTGTGATGTGGGTACCAGGCGACGATATATATAATAGATAGATACACACGTACACACAATACTTCAAAACATATACAGCCATGACCAAGGAACAAATATTTGTGATAAATAAATACACAAATATAGCTCTTGCCGGGGCTCAAACCCGAAACCTCCAGCTTCATAGGCAGGTTCACTACCAACTAGGCTACGGAGGCTGACAAATGGAAGCCTGTGATTCAAAGGTGTATGCATATTGGCCTTCGGGCTAGCACTACGCTGAGTAGGGTCCATTTCGTGATGCACCAACTTTTCTTTGTCAACGATTTTATAAATACTGTGTTGTCTTGTGTGTCAACGAATAAATGTTTATTATTATATTAGTGACCATTTAGAAGGAAGATTCACTATTATAGTAACAGTATTAAAATGTGCAAAATTGTTTTTTTTCAACTTTCCATGGTGGGTCACTGATTAATCACGTTAGTAGAGTGTAGGGTTGTCACAAGGTGTCAACAGGTTGGGCAAATTGCTGATGGTCTGACAGTTTTCAAGTAAATTAAATTCTGATTAGAAGGATGTGCAGGAAACTAGGAGCATTCCATGAACCTATCAACAATTATCCAGAATGTGATGATTATAGCAACTAATTTAATATGATGGAAAGGGCTATCTCACTGTCACACGAAAAAGGCATGATGGATGTCAGGTTGCGGAAAAAGCTCAGTGAAATAACTAACTAATATAATGGAAATACTCTCAAATTGCGAATCCAATCAATATCAGTCTGAAGATCATTAAGCCCTCTAGTACATAAAATAAAAACATTAAATGCATACAAAACCATGCCTACTTGGTGACTTTGGTTGTGAACTCTATTGACTGCTATTAGGGTTCAAATTTTAAATTAATTAAATGTTTAAGTAGCATTAAAAAATCGGGTGCAATCAACACTTACGTGAAAGAAGATTCAAGAAGTTTAATGGTTTTACTGGCCAAAGATGACTGGAGACTAGACCCAGAAAATAAACAAATACATAGTATCTAACAGATCTTTTGCAAAAACATATAAGATTATGTTGATGGTAGGTTAATTGTATTGGACAATATTGAAGTATAGAAGAGGCATTAAAATTAATTAAATATACCTATATCAGGCATGGCTGATCAAATATATCAATAGTAGACAAAGGACTATGCGTCAAAATGGACCAAAACCCAACAGAGCTGGGAGTAGTGTCATTAAAAAGGTCTGCTTATGTGCTTTATTTCATTCTATAGGTGCAAAGTTGAATTCCATTGGATAATTTTGTATGAGTAAGGCGTTCTGCGGGTACTCTCTAATAAATCACCGTCGTCCAGACATCATTTGTCATAGTATTTACTCTGACTAAAATACAAATATCTCCGTTTTGCAATGGAATTGAACATAGTGCCCATAGAATGAAATGAAATAAATGTAAATACCTATTTAATGACACTACTTTCAGGTTTTTGGTCCACTCTCCATACAAATCTGCCCATAGTCCTTTTTGAATATAAAACTATACACATCTCTTGTTTGGATTATACTACAAGCCGGAAGTATCTCTCATGGTAACAATGAAACAAAATAGTCAAAATTATACAGACCCTATAAATGTACAAATAGCTAATATATAATCAACTGTAAAAAGGCAAAGGTTGTGAAACTATACAGCCTATTTAAAAATTATGAACCATAAAACAAACCCATTGTTTATCTCTGACCAGCCAGCAACAATAAATCAGGCAAGTAGATAAGTATCCATAAATAAAGTTTCGATATTTTCGTACGGCATTAGAATAATGAAACCGCTTGTATATTTTTTTAAAGTTTGTTTATGACTTCTTCGCTCTTAGTACGTAACTAAGTCTATGCTATAGCGTCCAATGTTCGCGTCTCAAGACCGAGCGTACGATGAGTAAATAAACAAATTCATACTGTAAACATGGGCATAAAGAGAACATAAAAACGGCAATTCGCCATCTATGTATCAATATACCCAAGAAACGACTCCATACCGAGCGAAAATGCATCAAAGTTATACATCATTTAAACGTCAGTTTTAGGCTTTTTTACCAATACTACTGGTCAATAAAGCCCAGTTTACCTGGTTTCAGCGTCAGAGTTTACGTCAAAGTAAATAAAACTCGCGAAACAATTCAGCTTTGCTCTGAAAACCAACAGAGACACAATGGTAAGGCACATTTTGACAATACACTCTTGTGATCAAAACATAGCCTTTTTAGGCTTACAAACCCACGTAGGAACCCGTAGGATGATCGTGCAACCTTCCTTGACTCATGTATGTACTACAATTATTCATTTTGAACACGTGAGGTGTAGATTTTGGGCGTATTTTGAAAAAATGCTGTTGCGTTCCAACACTGAAAATGGCATAACACGCAAACACTTTGGTCCAATTTCACAATGAAACACTTCACTTGACCGCGACAGTTCAATCGAGAAACGCGAGACGATCCACGGTATGCATTTTTTCACTCACCTTGTTGTTTATTCGCTATTTTATTGAAACAGTTTTGAAAAACTTCATATAAATGCATAGGCTCGTCATCGCTCGTCGCCATTTTGGATTTTACTGCCAAATATATCACAGACAATGTAGAGGTTAATTACCCATTCAAAAAAAGGTTTGTTTCAAATGTCTATGCGTTCACAAAATAATGATAAATGTTATAAAAAAGAAACAAAATAAAAGCATCGATATGTTACATAGATAGTCAGCAATTCAATGCCTTAATATAATAACAATAAAATGTAACATATAATTCCATATAAAAGTAAAAAGAAGTTTTTTTTCGGGAATATCGAGTGAATACCTAGCTACATAGTTTGTTTTATAATAATGAAAATAAGTCTTATTTGTTTATTTCATCAATAATTTTAGATGAAAAATTGTATAACTCTCTAGTGGCGGCATATTTTTTATCAAAGTCTGACCCATAGAGGTCATAGAAGAAATGTGAATCTGAATGTGTCTGTTCGCCATATTTTGCTACGAAAATTAAGTTTGACGTAAGAGCCTACAAAATTTTCGAGTGCACTCGCAAAACACAAATCCAGCTACATGTAACATGTTCTCACTGAATTCCATAAACACCCAAAATCAGGTAAACTATCCCCGACACTATAAATTTTGTATAACTTGATAAAATCGCGAATTTGTTTGTCATTAACATAACCTTTGTATCGTTGCAGATTTTAGTTAGTTTTAACCAACTATCGGCCCGCTACGCCAGTGTTTTCAAGCACAGAAAGCACAGTTATGGGAAAAACAAGAATGTCAAACGAAAAGAGAGCGCAGCGTTGACGTATGATGCAACAATTTGTAAGGAAAGCTTTGAAGAGGCACTGAAAAATTTGGACAAAGATGCCTTATTGGAGTTCAAGAGAGTGGACATCCGCTCTCTTGCGTCATCCCCTCGCATACCAAGGGATACAGAGCGGTGTCTATCCCCTAGAAAGATCTCTTATGTGTCAGCAGATTCTTTTGAGAAAAATAAAAATGGTTGGTCGGTAGAACCTACAAAAAGAGGTTTTCTGAGCTTCACAGACCAGTTTGTGGGATTATTATCGAGTAGTATCCAGCAGAAGGGCTTTGACATTCAAGTGCGAGGCTTTAAGACGGAGAGAGGGATCCACGCTGACTTGAAACGGAATCCTAACTTGATTAATAGACTGCGTAAGTTTTTCGGTCAGTATAAATAAGATAAATTCGTAGGAATGTTGACTAGAGAGAGAAACAGTGTGATAACTGTGTGAGTAATTAGTTGGAAAAGTAGTTTTGTGAATTACCATACCCAAAACATTTTAATTTAACAAATTGTTTAGTAAAATTTGATGAATTTAAAAAAAATTATACATATTGATATGTAGGTCAATCACTTTTCGTATGTCACTTATTGCTATGGTTACATTCTCCTGGTTCACCTGTAATCACAGTTTTAAATTTGAATAAACTTTGAATATTTTAATAGTTACATGGCCCTTCCAAGTTGGATCATCCACTTATCATGATAGTAGAGTTTGTAGGATACTTTCATCTAGTAGCAACTGTTGTCCCCTGGGTGATGCTGCAGTTAACCAAAAAAAAAGTAAATTTGCCATATAACTGAAGGTTTAACAGCATAACAATTTTCAGTGGCAAACTGATAACACCAAACTAAGAATAACAATACAATTTGATTGATCCATCCTACCTTGTATTCATGAATGTATCCAAAACAGCAATAATTTCCAAAATTATTTAATAGTTTAAGGTCCATACTGTGGCCAGAACTTAATTATTTAGAGTCTATCTTTGGACTTCTCATTTCTTTACAATAATATTACATATCACTTAGCCTAGTAATGCAAATACCAAAGTTCATAAATTTCGGGAATTTCTCTCTGTCCTAAAGTCTGCAAAATGTACAAACTTCGGTCTTTGCAGTAGGACCGCTGTGTCCCTTGTCCTCGCTAACATTGAGCATGTGGCATTTTGCCCAATTGGCCACAAAATACATATAACTGCTATACCCTATGGCAATCCAATTGACTGAAAGTATAAACAATCTAGACATCTTTATTGAACAAACAATTACCCACTCTTCATAGTATCAGCCTACGTAGCTTAGTTGGTAGTGAGTCTGCCTACGAAGCTGGAGGTTCCGGGTTCAAAACCTGGCTCAGCGAGGGCATTATTTGTGTATTTATTTATTACAAATATTTGTTCCTTGGTCATGGCTGTCTATGTATTTAAGTATTTATATGTATCTATCTATCTATTATATTTGTCGTGGTCTGGTACCCACATCACAAGCCTTAATTGAGCTTACGTGGGAGTGGGACTAGGTTGATTTGTGTAAGATGTCCAAGATATTTATTTATAGTATATGAATGGCAGTTAATGGACTGTAAAAATAAATAAATAATTTCAGATTATCACTTGAATAAAAAAGTAATATACATATTAAATCATGAGTCAGCCTCCATGGCCTAGTTGGTAGTGACCTTGCCTATGAAGCTGGAGGTTCTGGGTTCAAATCCTGCATTATTTGTGTATTAATTTATCACAAGTATTTGTTCTTTGGTGGTGGTTGTCTATGTATTTAACTATTACATATATATATTGTTGCTTGGTACCCACATCGCAAGCCTTAATTGAGCTTACCGTGGAATTAGGTTGATTTGTGTAAGATGTCCTAAAATTGGGTTACATTACCTATCAAAATTGGTGTTTTTGGTCATAGACAGATGCTCCCTACTTTGATTATCCTAATAGTAACTTCAGTATTCATTGCAAGACTGGAATCATACATAGATTAGGGTGCCCTACATGAAAATATGATCACAAATTATTATTAGCAACCTGTACAGTATGTTTTTTTCATTAAAACAATTCCGCGCGTGGTGTGAAGAACTTGATACTCAAGATATTTTGAGAAATAAAAAGGAATTTAATTTATGACAAATTCATGTTCATATTTCTTCTACTTTTCATCTCGCCTTATCAAGTTCTTCACGCCACGCACCAAATTATTCAACCGCTACTCTCCACTTATTATACAATTGTTAACATACCAAAGCCCATTTTCCAGGGTTTGCGTCGGAGCCCCCGGCAAGTAAAGACAAGCAGGCGCTAGGGCCTGACGTGGCCCCGCGCCTCGAGAAACTACTTGGAGATGACTCTCCGCTGACAAGCCTGCAGAAAGATAATATTAAGATTGCTTTTGCTGAAGGCTATTTGGCTGGTAAGTTTGTTTTAACTTTTCCAGCCGAGCTTCGGTTATAACATTCCTCTACAATCATTATGTCTAGTTAAAAAAACCGGCCGAGAGCATGTCAGGCTCAGGATAGGGTTCCATAGTTATTCAAAAGCGACTGGGCCGATTATATTCGAAATAGTTTTATTTTAAAGTATTCTATAAGCCTATGCATGATTTTGATGCCGGAAATTTGATACCGGGCGTAGCTTTTTTTTTCTCTCATCTGCTATTTAGTTTAACGATTCAAAAGCGATCGTTGCTGGGCCTAATTGAATAAAGAATATTTTGACTTTGACTTTGTTCACTGTTTTTGGACCCACGGATCAAATCAAATATAAGAGGGGGACACAATTTTTTTATTCTGGAGCTGTTATATTCTATAAGCCTATTCATGATTTTGTTCATTGTTTTTGGACCCACGGATCAAAAGTACGAGGAGGGACACATTTTTTTTAAATTCTTGGGCGGTTATCTCCGAACATATCGTCCATTAAATACAAGAGCGACACAACTCAAAAACCGTGAAAAATGATTTTATTGCAAAAACGTCATTATAAGCACTAATATTTTACGTGACACTAAGACACCTGTCGATTTGACGTTAGAAAGTATCAAAATTATGCAGGTGCCCTTTTTGCACTATCACTCTTTCCAGACTAACTTCAGTGCTAAACTGCCATTTTGTCAGTTGCGACTCGACCGTCGACCAAAACGCACGACATTTTTGTGAAAAAGTGCCATGAAACGAAAAAATAAGTGATTCGGTTAAAAAATATGTAAGCAAAAGTGCCATATTTGTAGATGTGGCCGTTTTGAATAAAATAAATACGTAAATATTATGTTTCTTTACATAAAAAGGAGTCGCAAAACGGAATGTGGCAGCTTTAATTTTAAAATATCCTCTTAAATTTGATTTTTCATTCATCAAAACTGCCGTATTAGGACTTGCAACCTTTTTTAATTAAAAATATATTCGAATACATCAATCACAGGAGCCATATTTATACATGATGCTGTTTTGAATAAAGTAAATATGTATGGTTTAGATTTCTTTATAAACAAAGGAGCCGCAATACGGAATGTGGCAGTTAGGATTCTAAAATTTACACTTCATAGTGCGTTTCAAAAAACATTGTTGCATTTACAACCGTTTTTGATTCAGTATAATATTAAAATCCATAAATGTACCAGATTGAATAATTGTGTATCTTTTGCATGAAATCTTAAAAAAATACAATACATCTTATAAAAACAGTAATTGTAAAACGTGGTACTTTGTATTATGTTCGTTTTACTTAAAAGTATATTAGAGATTGTGTGGAAGATGACTGTGAATTTTGTGTACCTATAATTGCGACTACGAAGAAACACTAATGGCATAAAATTCGGATTATTAAGTATTTGAACATATTGTGAAAACACAAATCAAATTATTTATTAACTAAATATTTTGATTTGTACTTTTAATTTTTCTCCAGTAGTCACACTACTTAATACTATATAAATTATAAATATTATGCCTGTACCCCATTATGGCTGATGCCTGTACCCCTCGGCCACGCAGTCTTAAAGACCGAGTGGCCGAGGGGTACAGGCATCAGCCGCGAAAGCTGAGTACGTGGGTTCGATCCCCACCTCGGACATAGGTGATGATCTTGGTCGTTTTTCTTTGGTATATGACATCTAATATTTATAATTTATTAAGTATTTGTCAACTTTTCTATTATTATTTGTATACAATACAAGTAAAACAAACATAGATCTAACCCCGTTGTATGTCTTAACGAATTTAAAAACTTATATTAGTACCTAGTATTTATTTTTTCACTTTTGGCAATGCCAACATAGGGATGATGACTGTATTTAAAATAAATTATTAGACATTATGCACGGCATCATACACGAATAAATTATTACTAAAATATAGACTGCAGTCGTTATTATACAGAACTTTTAGTTAATATAAGTGTAGTATACAAACGTGACGTCACTTTTGTGTATTTCATGTAAATCTTTCAAAAATCGAAAAAAGATGTTGATTTGACTTGACAGTCATCATGCCTATTGTATCACTACATAGTACCCACGTACTAGCTCTAAACTGTCATGTCGTCTAGAAAAAAATGTTACATTATTACTAATCATAAGTAGATTTTTAGGAAAGATTTATTATCTCTGCAATTACATATTGAAAGATATACTTTTGTATCGGCAAAAATTAAGTTCTTGCATCAATTCTAATGAAAAAACTAGTAAACCGTCAAAACATATCAATTTGGATCATTTAGGTAGTAAAGGATCATAGTAACCACTCCACAAATACAATACACATAGAAAAAACAAATAACTAAAAG
>JALPQI010008097.1:0-51039 GCA_025490895.1 Thaumatotibia leucotreta | reverse complement strand
TTTTCAAAACAAAAGACAGTTTGTTTGCAGTCCTAGGTGTGAAATAAATACATGAAATCTCTTTACATATCATCTTAGCACATGACACCGGATACATAGTATTTCCGGGTTTAATTTAAAGTAAGTAACATCAACATTCCGTAGCAAGTTTGAGAAAAAAATATAAGTTATAACGTTACTTCTGTCATATGGAAATAATATTATTATCGATTATAATAATATCGAGTGGAAGTCCCTATCTAAATTTTATTCGAGACACTGTGACTTCTATGTCTGGTAATAAGTATGATAAAAATTGTTATGAAGGTTTCTCGCTACTCATGGAACATTTAAGGCAACGATAACATAATAAAACTTTAGGTACATCTATTTGTAAGGGCGAGTCAGTAATATGCCGCTTTTGTCCGAAATCGTTTGTCATGCGTGAACAATACTTGTCACACTAGTGTGAAATGGGACGTGTTCTAATTCTATGAAAATACCTTTAATTTCCACAAAGCGATAACAGCCAACCTACTACCAAGCCACCATGTACAGAATTCATATGTGTTTGTGTTGATAACTAAGGAGACATGCATGAATAAGTAGAGGTAAGGGTAGGGCGATACATCACATCATCAGCCTGTGATAGTCCACTGCTGGACGTAGGCCTCTTCTATTAACTATGCGTATAGACGCATTAGGAGGTAAATGCTCATAATCGCCACGCTGGGCAAGCGGATTGGCGATCGCGATAATACATGCGTAGTTTAATGCTATTTAAAATGAGAGTAAAAAATCTTGAAATTAGACATGTAGTAACAAGATTCGGGATAAATCCGGTTTGCGCCTAATTGAAGCGTACTTCCAAGAGCATAAATATGTTTACACTTTTTACGTACTTAGGTACTGGTTTAAAATCGTATATAATATTAGTACATTGTGCATCAAGGGAGGTATGTACGGAATTACTAACGAGAGTGTTAGAAGCCCGACGCCGTCAGGCGGAGGGCTTTTATGACTCGAGTTAGTATTCCGCTTACCTACCGTGATGCATACAATGTTTTTCATCATACTTGCCGACAAAAAATAAGTTTTAAGACATAATATTATTAAATGACGTACTGACATTTCTATTACTCCTTAGGGAATTTCACTTTTCTATTACTCCCGCTATACTTACACTCAAGCAATGGCGCGCTTAGACAGCAAGTGTGATGTAAAATAATTATTTAATCCTGCTGTTTTTTCCATAAGGTTTGAATCAAATTTTGAATCTGATATCGTTCAACGATGCCTTAAAAACAATCTCGTGTCTTACCAACCTCTTAATGTACGTAGTTTTTTCCCATTTAAAATAAATAGAGTAAGTATTACAAATTTCAATCTCAACTCACCTCAAGTCAAATAGCTGAAAGCCTTGAAAACCAATTTTCTGAAACTTATTACGTAAGTAAGGTATAACTTTTGTAAACTGAGGACTGTTTACTTAGTCTCTTTAAAACGTCAAATTACTAAATGAATCATAATATAAATGTTTCTTTAATATTTTGAACGATTTTCTGGACTATTTTTTAAAATATATCATCATCATTATATCAGCCGAAAGACGTCCACTGCTGAACATAGGCCTCCCCCAAAGATTGCCACAATGACCGAGCATCCAGCGGACTACTGCAACCTTCACCAGGTCATCAATCCACCTTGTGGAGGGCCTAACCACGCTGCGCCTTCTAGTACGTGGCCACCACTCGCTGCCCCAACGGCCATCGGTTCTACTCGCAATGTGCCCCACCCACTGCCACTTCTTTAATTATATATTTTAGTTTTATTTATTCTTAGCTATTTCCTTGCCCTGTACAGTCCAAATCAGATATTTTTGAGTACTGTGACAGCTTCACGACAGTACCGTAAAACGGGGTAAATTAAATAAGAATGTAGAGTAAACTGTTCTGTAAGCCCAGGACAAACGGTCTAGTTTGGAACAGGAGATTTTTTAAAATGTGTTATTCTAAACTGGACTGTTTGTCCTGGGCTAAAGGTGCATTCGCTATTCTAACCCCTTACTCTACGAAATTCGATCGTTACACAAAACGTGATTCGTTGAATTCGTAGAGTGGGGGATAGAATAGCGAATGCTCGTTTGGTCTGAATGCACCTTAACAGACCAGTTTACTCTACATTCGTATTTACCCCGTCATTCCTATTTACCCCGTTTTACGATACTAAATAATATCTGAACATGCACTATTCCGCCAAGACAATAGAGGGTGCTTAGATATTTGTGACCACCCTGGCCGCTCTGATATATCTGATGGCGACTGAAACTACCCCGAAAATCAAAATTCGTAAAGGAAGAAGGGCAAATTTACCTATTAACCAATAACGACAAACGGTATGCCTCTGGATAGCTTACGTTAAGCTCCGTAACTTTTACTATGGCAGGAACTTCCAAATTATATATTTTGTTGAAGAAACTTAATAGCACTTAAAAACTGAGAGTTACAGAGTATTTAACTATCGCAAGTGTTCGTGATTGACAGTTAATTCCCGTCATTATTACTCGTTCCTAATAAGTCTTAAATTAGTAAAGTGTTTAATTTCCGCAAATATGTCGTAGTCTCGTAAAATACGCTGTCTATGTATATAAAAATACATTTAAGGATCATTGTATGTTGTCCAAAAACTATTCAAAGGTGAATATTACGAAATAAATGGCTCATTGGTAAATTATTGTTTTAGCTATAACTTTTTTCTCACAGTTGTTAGACCATCTCTGCCTAAACAAAAATTGTAGAGTGCAAAACAGCCTTTCCAAAAATATATAGTTTGTTGTTATTGGCTATTAGGCCAGGGTCCATACATTTTTGCTCATCCTCCACGAGGATTCTTCTCTGTCACTCCAACCAAGGCGTCATTAGAGTGAGAAAGACAAATCCTCAAAATTTCGCGGATTTCGATGCTCGTGGTAAGGCCCCTGTATATTATTTTTCTGGTGAAATTTAGTTCTTTTGAACACGCCTCAGTGGATAGGTGCGGCTTTATTTAATAACACTAAATGGACGTCCCATAGTTGACGTCTATTAGCGGTAACAGAGCGAAAGGCGAAATGACATGCTATTTGTTACTTTAGCTTCTGAATTGTTGGTGTTCTATTATGCGAAATAAAAGTCATAACATATAAATAGGTATAAAAATAGGCTGTATAGGCATATCTGTACAATTCTGTGCTTTTAGTATTTGACTGTATATTCCTATTACACCGTGGTACAGACGGTACCACGTAACGTAACCTTGTTATGTTTATGTATTTTTAGGATAATAATGTATATAAGTACGTCTAACCTATGTAACAGGAATACGTAACATTGACGGCATATCCAAAACTCCATACATAAATTTAACATATTTCGATATACAGAAACGCGTCTGCCAATATCTTGGTGTCGCATAAATAAGTATTATTCTTATAAGACAGGACATGCCACTTCGTCATTTATGATTGGCACCAATCGAAACTATATGTACAACTAAAAAATATAGGGAATATTTAGGGTTTTTTGTATATTTTTAGCTATAAGTAATATTACATATATTACCTGAAACAGAAGGACTAGAGTAAAATAAAAAAATTGTAAAAAAAAATATAATTGTAAATCGATGCTGTCTGTACTTGTAAGAACATCAACTACTTCTAATACTGGGTCGATGAGTGCAATAATACTATACTTTTAAAATAAAATAAAATTAAAATAAAGTCTCTTTATACTAAAAATCTATCAAATCATAAATCAACATTAGAACCAGCATTAACTACGACATAAAAGTTGACTATCTCGCTCGATGATTTTTAGGGTTAACAAGGAACAAACAAACAAATAAACTATCAGAGTTAATTAGGAGCCCCTGAAAACGGTATTTCAAGTATTATAATATAATCACGATACTTTTGAATTATTTGTTCTTGCCCTAAGCACAGAAGTTTTAATCTTGTTTATAATATAAACAAGATATATAAGCACAGAAGCAAAGAAACTTCTGTGCTTAGGGCAAGAACAAATAATTCAAGCTAAGCAATTGTAGCTAAGGTTAAAGTTAACATAAATTAACTAGTTAATTCTATTACAAAAACACTTCCTAAGGCCAACAGCACAATAGCAGTGCATTACAGTGAAGTTATTATATTAAAAATTATGCAAGAACGTATAAAAATATACATAAAGGCGTGTTTGCATGCGCTTAAATCTCCAGCAACACGCGAATGATGGACAAGCGAAGCCATACATTTTCCGGGTGAAAAGTCGTAACTACCACGATATTTGCATGGAGATACGTTATTTCGTGAGAAAAGGGTGTGTAGGAAAACTAGTAAACCTGTTAGGCTTTAGTGGGTCGGGGGCAACTGAAATAGCCCCGTTTGTAACTAGTAATAACCCGTTGTGTTAAGTGGATTGATCTTGGGTTCACCTACAAGGGCTCTTAGACGTAGGGCAGAAATTGGCTGGGTCACAACGGAAGAACAGCGCTGGCTTAGTCAGCTTCATTCTGAGTTGTGACCCTTTTGTGGCAAGCTCTAGTTGTGTGCTTATTTGTAAATTGTGTATCTGTCCATTGTGCTTGTCATGGATATATTTTTTTAATTTCATTTCAAATCGGACAATACGGCCCCTAAAACATTACAGAAAAGATAATAATGTATGTGTTAAATAGTTGAACGGGTGACAGCTTCAAATAAAATACCAAATAAATGCCAACGTCTCGTTTATAATAGAACATCATTTTTAATACAGTTAGGAATAATTTTGTATGAGCTTGAATGTGCAGAGAAATATGGAAACAATTAACTTTTTACTTCAAAAAAATGCTGTCGTATACAAATTATACAACGTTTTTGCGGTTGCGAAACGTTTGGTTAGTGGGCATTTCTCAGGGCGTAAATGGACATCTCATTCATCTGGTCACGTTTTTTTGGAAGTGGCTGAATGATCTGAGGTCTTGAGGTTGGTTTTGGTTGTCTTATAAAGAAACGGGTGCTCTATCTGACGACCGAAAATGGTACCAAAAGGTGCAGCCACTTCCAAAAAACGGTGACCAGATGAATGAGATATCCGTGTACGCTTTGAAAAATGCCTTAAGTAGGACCTAATAACTGGGGAACTACCATGATCTATTAATACGATTCAGTTTAGGACCTAATCCGAATCGCGATATGTCAGTTCCATAGAATAACTACTGTCAATAACTGACAGGCCGAACCTAAACGAAATTGGCATTTAAGAGATCATGGTGCTCCTCTGGGGTCTTCCTCGCATGCGCTATAGCAAGGAAATACTGCCACCATATTGGTAAAATTACAGAAGTGTCTGTTTTAGATCTACGTTAGTTTTAGAGTTATTCAATTAAGTCCTCCTGCATACGGTTTTAATTTGTTAATAATCATATGTTTAATTGAATAACTAAATAATATATTCATGTTTTGTTTCAGGTACGTAGCTAGCCCCGTTCGTCAGGGTACTTACCTGGCGAAACAGTCGTCGGAACTATATAAAAGTGACTGGCTACTCATAGTCAATTGCTTTTATTTTCTATAATAATGTAGCTTGGAAAAATATATATTCGAATAAATATTAACGAAATAATTCCGTATTCATCGTATTAATTTAAATTTCAAACAATGTACTTGGTTGTCCATTTTTCCTTTATTAGGTACATAATAATAAGATGCAGAACGGAGGTAGGTTCCTAGTAAACTTGGATACCTACGGCGCGTACCTATAGCCTGTCGGTTCCTCTCTCTGCTACCTAAACCACCGTCAGCTTGGGCCCGCCTCGTTTCGTTGCCACCCTACGTTAGGTTTTTTTTATATTTTCTAATGTTCTTGTATGTTATGTTGTATTTTATGATTTATTTTTTAAACCTAACTCAAAACTGTTATCCGTGCGGTGACGGAGTAAGAATACAAAAATCACCGCCCCTCTCTTCCCGTGGGTGTCGTAGGAGTCGACTAAGGGAAATACTGAGTAGCCAGCTTCTCAGCCGGTGGTAGGGTATTTTTACTAGTACCCGCCTGGTTGGCTACCACCGTACATTCGGTGTAAACGCCCGTGAAATGACTTACCTTCGTGTTTGCCGTGTTTCGGGGTCAGCCGGTGTATTTACCAGCATCTAGCGGGCCAGCAAGGCGGTGGCAACTAACAGGTTACTGATTGTCTCCTGTTCGTTGCCGCCGCGATTTGGGCTCTACTTTTCACTTACGATCAGGTGGAGTGGAGCCACTTTGTTGTGCCAACGTTATTTTTATTGGGTCGGCAACGCGCATGTGACACCCTGAGGTTGCAGGCGCTCATAGGCTACGGTGACTGCTTTCCATCAGGCGGTCCGTATGCTTGTTTGCCACCGACGTGGTATAAAAAAAAAAAAAAAGTTTAAAGAAATAAAAAATCATAATATGATGCAGAAATGCGAAAAATTGCCAAGCTATGTAAGGAAAGAAGAAGTATCGTACGGTCGTACGGTCAATCAATAATACTTCCCAGGTCAATGAAGCGTTTGTAGCGTTACTTCGATATAGTTATCGAAGTAACGCTATAAATTAAATAATAAATGTATAAATAAAATAAAATAGAAATCGCTTAGTTAGGTATTTGTCTCTCTCTCTTAGTTTGACATGGTTCTGAGTAGGTTAATGTGCCAAATGATTCAGTATGTAAATTTTATACTTCCCAGTGTATTAGATAACCTTATTTCATAGATCAATGCAAAACAAAATACCTAGGTTTATACGTTATTTTTATGATAAGGTTGCTGTTCATGAATGTAATAAATATTTTGCATTCTGGTTTATGATCACACTATTAACATTTTATGGCTAAATAAAACCTATAAATAAATATATAACAATTTGAACCTTGAATAGGAACTGAAGTAGTCATAATATATTTAAGTTAATAGTATTACAAATAAATCAAGCCATAAAAATAATTTGATACTTTTTCTTAAATAGGAAGCCATCGCTTGTGCCTTTTTAAACATATTGCCTATCTTTTTACTACGTCTCTTTCAATGGATATTAAACCGAATATCATAAGACCGTAATGAATTTAGAAAAGCGAAATTATCTCGGTGCAGATGAGATAACCCTTTCATAATCTATAGGCCGTCCTTTTTAAAGAAATTTATATTTAACCCTTGTCCTTTTTAAAGGACTATATTTTTACTCTGCAAATTAGGTTAATTACGCGAAGGGTTAGTGATAAATGTCTCCCTTTAGAATTTACGTGCTAAAGAAATTAGAGGTCGTTAGTGGACGACACGACGCGAAAAAATGTTGACGAGCAATGAAATCTAAAGCCAAATCGCCACCAGCGTGAAACAATATTTAAGGTTCTCTAAATTCGTGAACGTTCGACGGTAACAAATGACGGGCGTGAACACAGACTCAATTTCTGTGTGTCTACCATGAGCTGCCGCGGACTTACTTTCTATCCATCCCGCTCGTACTCGCATATTGGAGCGAGCAAGCCGGATATAGTTAAAGTAAATGCGCGATAAAAGTAATCCGCGTCGCGGCATCTCATGGTGTGGCTACTGGACTGTAAACTTGATAAATACAAGGACCATCTTTTCTTTGGTCCAAAGTTTTAAATTTGTGTAGCTGTCAAAGAAGAGACGATGATAATGCAGATTATAATGAACAAAAATTAAGCTACTTTTATAAGGTCCTTACATTTTGGAATACCTGCAGGAAAAATGCGAATTCAGCGTATCAGCCGTTTACATTCAAATGAATGGTGAGCTGTATGGTAAATGTTGGGAGCCATGTTGATACTCTCAAATATGAGATTTTTTCGTGCAGCACGTTTTCCTTACCGTATGTGCAGCTATTTTGTAGTTATTGAATGAATGAATACATGATAAACAATTTATTTATCATTTCATCAAGGAAGCTATACTCTTTAAGCAAGCATAGTTAAAATTCATGAGGCCCCTAATTTACTCCTGATTTTAAACTCTGACTTAAAATGCAGGGAAGTAGGTTCACATACGAGAAAACTAAGAAAAAAACATTTGCGCAACACGAAAGGTTAATATGGGAGTTAAATGGATCAGTTCAATTTATTGACTTAATCAGTTATTTTGCCGTTCGAATGTAGACCAAGCTTAATAATAAAGGCTTACACACCGAGCCGATTTTAATGACGTAATATAATTTACATAATTTTACTAGGTACCTTATTATTTTACGCTTTATTTAAACAGCCAATCCATTGTGATTCATAATTCTATAACAGTTGTAAATTGCTTGCATATAACCTTTTTCGGTTTTCACAAAGTAGGCAAAATCATGTATTATGACAAAAATACATTAGTTGCACTGCACGAGTTAAACAGTTAAAATGTTATGTTTATGGCACTGTTTCCACTGCGTGCTAGTTAGCTCATACGTACGGTCGAGGAATTTAATTTCCTACCCATTTCGTACCTTGTCATAGTAGCTATAATATGACAGTCCTAGCTTTCATATTGATTGTCACTGTGACAAGGTACAAAATGGGTAGGAAATTAAATTTCTCGACTGTACTAAGTTAGTAAAACAAATAAAAGATAAGCGCTTCCATGTATATCAAAAAGAGACGGCGACACTTATAGTCTACCACAGATCGAGCTACTATAAACATCGCTACGACTCTTTTGTTCACACAGGAGTGCTTATTTGCGGTTATTCGCGGATCGTCTAGAACGCAAAATGACAAGTGTGTTGTTTTGCCTACGACAAGAACGCATTTTGCCTACTTTTGTCTTTTGTTTTTGCAAGTACAGTCACAAACAGTCACTGACAGTTACACTTACAGGTATAAGTAGGTTAAGTCCGTCAGGTATCTGCAAATGGCCGAAGGCCAAACTGCACAGAATAGGAGCCCCGCGCAATAGGGGCTCCGTCGATATCACTTTAAAGTTATGATAAAACGAAAAAAATACTGTAGACGTTTTGCGTTGTAGACTAGCTGCTACTAGCCCTTTGTATGCAAAAAATATATTTTCTACTTATTATCTGAAAAGGAATTATCAATATTGGTGATTAATAACTGATGACCCACCCCATCTGGTTCATCTTTTGATTCTGTATCATTAAACTTTTGCACTCAACTGTTCAGACATTTTGCGTTTTAGTCATAGTGCTATGAAGGCAGTATACAAAGTAGGCATTTTGCGTTTTAGTCAATTTGAGATTTAGACCGATTGCACGTTGGGTAAAACAGTTTAGGCAAAACAACAAACTAGTAATTTTGCGCTCTAGACGATCCGCGAATAACCCCTTATTTGTTGTTCGTTCCTATAGCTCATAGGTTACTCACTCGCGGTGGGACCAGGGGGGTTACCATGACGTACTAATACGATTCAGTTTAGGTTCAGGGAAAGGAACAGAGATATACGACTCGTCTAGCCTTGTTCCTTTCTCTCGACCTAAATTTATCGCATTAGTACGTCATGGTAACCCCGCACCCCCCCCAGGTCTACTACCACGAAAATTGAAATTCGTAAATTTCGAGGATTTTTCTCTGTCACTCCAAAGAAGGCGTCATTAGAGTGAGAGAGACAAATCCTCAAAATTTGCGGATTTCGATGTTTGCGGTAGGGCTGCAGTGTCTATAACTACTCGGAATACTGCTATAACACAGGTCCCTTCCTTAGTAGGCAAATAAACAGACAGGCCACGTCATATTTTTTATAATCAAGACAAAGACCCTGGCAATAAGGAATTTCTTTCAGCCTTGAACCCGAGTTGCTACGATTTCAGGTAGCAGAACTACTTCCAATTTTGATCTGTTATTCTCGGTCATTATCGGAATGTAAATTATGTAGTGGGGGAGGCCTATGTCCAGCAGTGGACGTCAATTGGCTGATGATGATGAAATTATGTAGATGACGTAATTTATTGTTACCTAGTTTATTAAATAAACACAGTATTTCTAAATTTGAAGTATATTATCTACGGTGTACATAGATGTACCAATGGCGACGGTCGATGATTCGGCCGAAGATAGATATGGCACGGAAAATTACATATTTTTTGGATTATATGAAAAAAAAACAGTGAAAACTCACTACAATTGGATATTCAATTGGATTCTACATATCCATATTTTAGAAATCTATTTGAAAGCGTGTTTACTTACAGTATTTTTCTATGAAATGTTATACCCGACAAAAGCGGGTGTTTACGGGCCATACGGTCTTTGACCGAGGGTGTATTATAATTGGACGTATTTATGCAAAAAGGAACCAACCCACATGAATTTGTCATTTCAAAGATTAACTAGTTTATTTTGATTAGAGGTGTTAATTAGAATGAAAAATTCTTGTGGGTTGGTTCCTTTTTGCATAAATACGTCCAATTTTCAGTATTTTATTATTAATTTGTCGCTACTCGTTTCTTTTTAAATTTTTTCGCACTTGTATCGTAATGTACTATTTTCGCACTTGTATCGTAATAAACTATTTCTTCCTGTCTAAACATTTTCTATGTCTACGCCCTACCCCATAACCAAAGCGACTCGCCATCAAATATTTCATTAACGCCCGCTATCCGGGAATTCGGTCCCGCCGTTTACTAAACATCGCCTCTAATATGACCTTATCAACTTAAATAATTATTTATCAAACCCTTTTAAGGATGACAGGTAATGTCTTAAGAAGTGATCGTCACTTAACTACCTATGGCATGTTTCACAATACCCGGATAAAGACTTCGGTTGCCCTGAAAACCAGCGTTGTGTCATCTGACACGACACATGCTGAGTGGCATCAATTTTGATGTTCAAATCCTTACTGTTTATACTTGTATTATTTATTGTTCTGTATTGTATGGCACCAAATGAAACATTCTTATTGTTATACTTCCATTAGTTAAAATGTTCACTATATTTTTTCCCTAGACATGTGTTTAACTACACATAAATTAAAACCCTATTTCTGCATACGTTTAGAAAATTGCAGAATAGTACTTTGTAGTACAAATAAACGTTATTTTTCGAAGATACACCTGATTTTATACAAAATGACACATATTCGCCAGATTTATTATACATATAATTATAGTCACATAAAAGCCGAGAGGCCTTTATGACGCCCAAATAAAATGTTAAAAAATGCTATATATATATTTTTTAAGCATTTGTTATATTATAATCAACTTTGTTCCAACAAAAATCTGACAAACACATTTTAAACCTTAAAATAAGCGACAGTAAGTTCATAACTCAACACTGATGGTGTTATAAAGGACTCTCGGCTTTTATGGGAGCGTACTCGATTTTTCCCAGGACTCAGGAGGATAAGTGATAAAGAAGACAAATATAAGCTAGAAAATCCAAAAAAAATTAAGTGTGAAAGTATATAGGGCACACGTTTATTCCACAATATCAGCTTGAAGTAGGTAGCTTATAGTAATCTTACCATCAAACACCTAACCCTTATAATATTAAAATACGTAAAATTCACATTTTTACGCATTTAAAATAAAAAAATATTTCAAGAAACTGCACTTTCTTACATAAATACAAGCAAATCGCACCAACTCGAAGCTTTGCTACTGCACTCCGTGCTTAATGTATGCACATAAGTGCATATTACCCGCCGTAGAACCCCTACGGCGTAGCACTTAGCGCAGTCGCAATTCGGGTTCGTAGCACCAAGAGTACTGCGAAATGTAGGGGCATAATTGAACCATTATGTTTTTTTTTTTAAATTCATGCTTTATAGAAATTAAACTGTGCTAATTAAAATATAGTTGCTCAGTTTAAAGTGCTTGCGGTATAAAACAATTACGAGTATACTTCGTTTACATTAGCATTTCGTCACAGTTTACATTAAACACAGCAAAGTTCAAAGTTTAGACAGTTTCCAGTGCTTTTAGTACATTAAAAAGTTCCTGTAATGTAACTTCGAAGTTTTAACTTCATCAATTAAAATAAGTTCACTTATTCAATTGGACACGTTAAGAGATTAATACAGAGTTTATCGGTGCACATTCTAAGCGAAGCAATCTCATTTGGCAAGTTTAATGAGCAAACAGAACAATCGTACTTGTAATGAGTGTGCACAGTAAGTGTAGGTGGCATTGGAGGGAGTGGTAATGCTCAAACTTGTTGAATGCGGTACCGTGTATTCTCATTGGCTGCGAGAGTTTTGGCTTACGAATGTAGGTACCGTTTTTTTAACTGACTAGCTGACCTAGTCACATAGCCAGGACTTCGGTTACCTATGTAAGAGCTAGGTTAAAATTCTGATTAGAACATTTTTTTTTAGTACAGATGGTGCCTTTTTTAGGCTCTAGTGCGAGAAGTGGCTCATTTTACGTCAGGTTCAAAACTTCGGAGGGCCATCTGTACTAAAAAACGCCGTACGAGACACGTGCAAAATGATATCGTAACTTGTGTCGATTTAAAACACTCCCGTCGGTCGTGTTTTAAAAAATCGCCACTCGTTTCGGATTTCATGTTTTTCGCACTTGTGTCGTAATGTACTATTATGTATTTTATGTAAATGTTGATGAGTAATTCAACTTGATTTAGCCTCTGTGAGCATACTTTAGGGTATCCACTAACTATTATTCGTTGTTATAAGTACAGTCAAGACCACAAATATGTACACTTTTAGACTTTCTTACTGCACTTTTTGTCTGAAGCATAAAATCTAAAATTGTAAATATATTTGGCGCGGTTCACTGTACACTCCCATGACTTGTACGCCACAATACTATTATTTTCTCCAGCATCGACGCATACAGTCACACATACAATATGAACACTGCTTATATTATTGCAGTTTTAAAGTGAATATTACTTTCGCTCTACCCTATCACTTTAATAAAGGCATTTTTAATAGGTAGTTATGTCCCAATCGTGTTAGTTATTCACAATTAAGTTTTTTTTTGACGTGAACTGAACCCTAATCAGTCTTTTGTATTTATAAATATTTTATTATAATGTATTTTACGGTCTTATATTCAAATATTTACTCGTACTAGATAGAATGTACATTATATTGTTACTAATACATAGCTAAGTATAATTCATGTGTTAGTTACCTCCAGTGACCAAGTCTCTCGCGCCTAGCGATGAATAGGAATACACCCTTGCCCATTAAGTAAACAAACTAAGTATACTCGTATATTTGTATAGTGCTAAAGCAATTTGGTTAACCGATTCGTCAGCGTTGTGGTTGCTGCGGCTTAAAACAAAGTGGACCGCGTTAAATGCGTGGGAATAACAATAAACTTCGGTCGAATATTGCCGTGGTGTTTATTGTTTGTGTCGCGATCTAGCATCGAAGTCTGTTAGGATAGAGTCGTGACAGAATAATCACCAAATTCAGAATCATCAGACCCCGACTTGGTGCTAACGGGAACCTCTCGTTTCGTTTTGAAGACGGTTAAAAAAAGAATTATCGAGATCGATTGGCGTGATATTTAGTTACCTATTCGTCCATTTGTCGTGCGCATGCTTAAAGATGCATTTAGACTAAACGAGCTTTCGCTCATTCTATCCCCCACTCTACGAAATTCGTTCGATACACGAAACGTGATTCGTCGAAATTCGTTGATTTTGTAGAGTGGGGGATATAATGAGCGAATGCTCGTTTGGTCTAAATGCATCTAAATATATGCGGCGGCAGTCGGAAGTTCTATGGTAACAAACATTTAAAAAAATAGCAGTCGATTGAGAACCTCCCCCTTTTTTTGAGCCGATTCAAAAGGAACACATTTTATGATTTGTATAGGTAAGTGTCGATTATAATAAATGAGAAAAAAATACTGAAATTTTGTATCCTACTGTTATCTAAGATTTTTCTTGGCATTAATCACGTTATTTGAAGAATATTATGAGTACATGTATATTATTGTTCCAAAAGTTCATGTCAATCGCATTTAGCCAATGTTGAAAATAATGGTTACTATAAAAATAAAAAAATACCCATACCTCAGAAAATAACAAAGACAGGAAGCTCAAATTCACAGTAAATAATACTTGTCATAAGAGCTCTTTAAAAAATAAATACTGTAATCATTTGGTGGAAAGGCCGATTCTCTATGTAAACACGGTTACGATCTTTAAGTCTAAATGCTCAATGATCCCGCCATACAAAAGTGCCAAACCTATAAGCTAAACATGTTTCTTCAAAACGCTAAATAAAAACGCAGCTTCAAGGAGAGATTTTAGCTTCGGAAATCCTTCGGAAGAGGTTCGGAAGCACTCGATCGCTGTTCAGTGCGATGATAAAGCACGATTTGGAATGATGATCGCTATCCACTGTGTAAGACGGTGCCGAAGAAATATACATTTTTCTTAATATTAATTTAACATTAAGCTAATGGAAAAGTCTTTAACCCTTTACTTGGCAGTGTATCTTAAAAGATACATACTTTTTGACCCACTTTTTGTATTTTTTTTAAAGACAGAATTTTTTGCTCTACACTGCGGCGAGGAGGCTAGAACGCACGATTTTTTAAAATTCTGCCTAGTTTAGGGATTATTATTTGAAGAAAAGATTACAATTACAACAAACGCTCGAATGATAATAACTTAAATCCAAAACAAGCCTTTGTTCCATTTTATCGAGAATGCTATTAACTAATGGAGTAACCCCCTTATTCTTCTATGTTAGCTAGCCGGTAAGTCTTGTTTGTCCCTTTCGGACTTATCAATATATCTATAAAAGCGAAAGGGATAAACAATACTTAGCGGCTTGCTAAATTAGGAGACGTTTATCAATAAGGGAGTAAATCTCTATAGTTTTATCTTACTTTATCTTAATTTTGCATATTTTTAGTCACAGCGGACTTACAAACAAAAATCAAAATGTTGGACTTACTGGAAACCCTTGACTTTTGGACATGGTCGTAACACACCTGTCAAACTAGTTAAGAAATAGGTACCCAATGGGTCTTTCCTCGCTTTGTTACGATTCTGTAACTATGCTAGAACTCTAGAACGTCGTTAGCCCTTTAGGGTCATTTGCAGTAAAAGTGTACCTTTTAATTTTTATATGCGATCATGGACAATACACCATTTTACTCGGCATCGTGCGTACTTTTCAGTTATAAAACAAAAAAAGTATATATCTAATGTCACGAAAATAAGTATGTAGTATGTACATTGAGATAACTCAGTTTAGTTACTCCCATACTAAATGTATGAAACGAAATGTAACGAAACTGATAAAAAAATTTCAAATTCGTTACAAAATTATACAGAACCCTTTAGTCTTAAGATACGTCAACCAAATGATACACAATATGGGCGACCAAATGATTTGCAAGCACAGCGGCGCCTAAAACTTAAAATTTCGACGCCAAACGGTTGAAAACTGTACTCCTTGCAAAGTTGCTACATAAAGTTGATTTTACGACATAACGGTCAAGCGGTATAATTAGCTTATTCCAGAATTATAAGAACAAATTAGAAGGAAAATAATTACACAACTCAGCGGTTTTATAACGTTTCGTTATTATGTTTAATTCCCGCGCGAACCTTTTTCTGAACCACTTCACGCGCCCAGCTAATTACAGGGACATTGTTTTACTGAATCATCCCAATTTTGTGGGCTCTCGTGGATATTTTAATTTTAAATCAATTTAAATATTATATGGCACTATACCCATGGAAAATATCGAAGTAATGTTACTACTAAAAAAATACAAATCAAAAAATAATTCATAAAATAATTTGAGTTGTTTCACAAAAATATTTTTACTCATGAATTCTTTTTTTGCCAATCTGTACAATTTATATATAATAATTAAATCTAACTAACCGGACTAGTATTTATTTAATTATTTAATCTTTATTGCACAAAAGAAAACCTTAATGTACAAAAGGCGCACTTAATGCCAAAAGGCATTCTCTACCAGTCAACCTTAAGGCAAAGCAGAGAAGTTGTGGTAGTATATACAAAATCTTTTCTAAAATTGGTCCTTGTGGCATTGTAGCGGGGACGCTGGCGGTATTGCCTATCGATTGATGTCGCTAGCTTTTTGGTCTTTAATTTTAGTTGTATGTATTTCAATATTGTTTCTTTTGCTGATTTATATGATTGACATGAAACATTTGTTTCATACACCTTTTTATTTACTTTTTATTGACATTTGGAGATTCTTTACACCTCCAAATCATTATTATTATTATTTATTAACTGACACTGGGGACACTTTACATCTCCAAAATTATGTATTATTGACATTAGAGAGTATACTATACATCTCTAGTTTAATTTAATATGAGTTTATTTTACTGTGATGTCATGTTTAAATAGGTATTGGCTGTTGTCTTTTATATAATAAGAATAGTTGCTTTGTGATTGTCACTAAATTGTTAATTTTCTATTTTATTATTATTGTTAAAATCATGACGATTAGAGACCTTTTACATCTCTAAATCTTAAGTTTTCTTTATTCTGTATAGATATAGATTATAGTTCTGTATAGATATAGATGCTTAATAATATTGTGAACATGTACAATCATAATTATTTTTGTTTAATATTATGATTCTTTATTTATTTCTCTTTTTTTATAAAAATGTCTATTATATTTTTTTTATGTAATAAATTCTTTAATGCATGTTATTTTAATAAGATGTATTATTATACTGTTTTGAAAAAGTTAGTCCACCTGAGTTTCTTACTGGTTCTTCTCAGGAACGGTGTAGGGTTTGAACCAGTAGTAGATTTTTTTCTCTCTCTTGATAATGTCAGACGATTCGAAAATGCTTATTAATAAGCTTACTTGAATAAAGAATAGTTTGACTTTGACTTTGACTTTGACTATATCTTTTTAATAACTAAGAAAGACAATACAAGCTTGAAGTGGTACTAGGTTAATTTGCGTAAGATGTCCCATAAAAAAACTACCTACCTCATTTTGACATTTTAAAACCTTTTACTTAAAAAAGCAAAAAGGTATAAGCATTACAAAATAAAGCGTTGGTATTGTGAGTTTGCCTGTTAATCCTTCTTAATTAACTGCCAGCGACCCTTGGGAGCCGGCATGCAGGCGCCGGCTGGAAACCTTAAAAACCCAAGCCAAAGCTTGTTTTTTCACTCCGATTTAATTTGGAAAATTTCAATAAAATATGCTATAAGAATGTAATTTAGTTTAACTACTATTATCGCTGACAAATAAAAATAAGTCAAATAAAAACTATCGTGAGACATAATATTCAGACTGGAACCGAACGACGACCAACACTACCATTCATTACGATGAACTCTCAATATTATACCAACATCAAAATATATTTTTCCTAACTAGTGCGGAAAAGTAAGCTTTGAGCACGCTTCGCGTGCGTAAATTTATCTTTTTAAGGCACTTGTTATGAAAAAAGTCGCTCGATACACGTGTAAAAACTTCTTTTTAACTCGGGTGATTGTCGCCCTCGTTTCACCCACACATTTACCGCTCATACAAAGTGAGTGATTAGTTGAGTTAAGATTAGTTCATTAGTATGGAAAAGTCAATATTCCATGTACGCTTTCGATGTTGGTCCCATACTGAAAGTTCATCGTAATGGTTGCTAGACTCGGTCGGTAGCGGGAAGGATCGTCGTTCCGTTCCACCCTGTGCCTGTGCCTAGGTCTCAAGTATCAAGCACTGAGCCCGTGTTAACGCGGTTGCGTCGTAATAATGGAGCCACCACTACGCACGACATGTTTTGGAGAGCCTAGGCTAGGAGAACTAGGGTAGTTATTAAACCTTTTAATACTTAGAACTAACACAAATTACTAAAATGTAATTTACACACACACACAGCTTATCACATTACAACCCCGTCCCTTGCCGTTTCCGGTGCAAAAGTACCCATAACGCTGGCAGCATTTCCACGCTGGATAGCCATGGATAACCTTTGCACCAGAAACAACTCGATCAGAGCGGGGATCATCTCCCTTTAGTCTGAACCGGCGACCAGTGTCCTGCACAAACTGCTTTGCATCTCCACCCCAACAGCCCGCTGGCTCCACCACTAATGGCACGAATATGTAGCCGAGTCCCAAGGGCGCGTACTTCTGCCACTTCACCGCGGCTTGAGTCTCGGCAGCGGCTCCGGCCACGCGAGATGTACGACCGATATGGGTGGCGGCGAATGTGCTGACACATGTAGCATCCCACACCAAACCTTTTAATTATATTTATAAGTCAAATATCCCTACTTTAGCCCAATTTTTTGTTTGTATGTTTATCAGAACTAAAGTCCATTCATCCTTAGCTGTCTTACTTAGTAAACAACTTTCTAACTTAAATGTACACGTTTTCTGTTGTAAACTGCCATATTTGCCTAAACCAAAATACCTGAGTCCGTATTTGTGCAGTCCGTTCGTAGTCATTAGTAAATTGCTTAATTTTTAATCAAGGAAACGGCAGTTAATATAAAAAAACGTGTACTTTTAGGTTAGAAAGTTGTTTATTAGATCAGACAACTAAGGATGAATGGACTTTAAGTACTTGTTCCTTGTTGAAGTTTGTTTTCTGATAAAAATGTCTTCAACCTATGTACAATTATGATATAACGTTTAGTACCTTCAACACAAGCCTTAATTGAGCTTATAGTAGGATTAGATCGATTTGTTTAGGTATACGATATTTAACCTGACCTTTAGAAAATATGAACTACTAACTAAGAAAAATACAGCCAAAGACGTCAATGACGATGTCTCCCACGCCTTAGCCTACCGTCTGCTTATATTTATATTATTTGTCTACCGAATATAACTTGCTGAAGTTACCAGCGGTCCTTAGGTGTCTATCATTTAGGGCATTTGAAGATCAATCACTGTTTTCTGTTCATAAAAAGTAAGGTAAAAAACTGCAAACTAAAAAAAAGGCACGTTTTCTTTCCGTTTCGTGAAACAGTTCACGTGATGGCCTCATCGGAAGGCCAGCGCTGGCGCCCGCTAGCAACATGCTGAGATGAGGCAATTTCGTAGCATACACGCTTTTATTTGTAAAATTATTTTTCGTTGCTGTATATTGTAATTTTTGTGTATGTTACGAATAAAGTTATTTCTATTTCTTAATAGTTAATCCCCATTCATCTCAGTTTTATGGGGTCGTAGGTTGTTGTTCTACTCTGTTTTTTGGACCCGAACGGAGAATCTCATTTAATTTATATGTGATGAAATAGACAGTTGTAATCACACTACTTTTCTCAACTCTGGTTCTACTTACTTTCCATAGGACAGAACCTAACTAGTTGATTCCTAAATAAATAGCCTCAGCTCTGCTTCGACAATAGGTACTATAGGTAGTGTATTGTAGTCGTATTTATCACTTAAGAACAAAAAATAAATTGTTATAAAAATATCATAGGTATTCATGTATTGATAATGCTAAAATACTTGCATCATTTTCATATAATGCATAAATTGTAGCAAAATATCGTTCACAAAGTTACCAAATAGATACACGACATAAGGGCTTTTGTTTTATCTTTAGGTACGTTCTCAATAGGACAGTTGTTGTTCAAAGGATTGCTAATAAATAACCAACCAAGTTTTGAGTCTTCTTCATCCATTATTGTATTCATGTATTATAAAGTTATCCATATATCATAGCATTTTTTATGTTATCAAACAATTTTAAAGGATCATTGAATTTGTTTCCACCGACATACATAATATCTATATTTCCAATCAATTGGTAATGGCGAATCCAGTTAATTTCACTTTAAATATTACCAGGTTTATTCGCTTGTCAAAATAATACAGAACAGCATTTGTACTAACTCTTTCTACTGAAACACATTATCAAAAAGTTTATTTAACCCTCTTTTTAAACTTAACTTCTAAATAAATAATTAAAAAAAACACATCAATTTTGTATTCACTCGAAGGTTTTACTTAATGTTTTTAAAGAACGGAGTTGTTCTCGACCTACAAGTAGTATAGTGAATTAAAGTTAACTATTATTTGTTTGTTTTGTGTTTATTCTTGTACTTAAATGATTGTCTTGAAGTTACTATAAGGCGTCGATAATCCAAACACGGCAAGGTGACATTCATGCCGACTTTCCTCCTGCCCATAATAGGGAACCGCTAATCGGCGTAACTTGCTAAATCCTTTAATGCCGATTGGACCACGATGCCAATTCAAGAACTCCAGACGCTTCTTGCCAAACTAACCAGTGTATTACGGACCATGCATATCCTTTTAATGTAATGAGACTAGTGGTCAAGTTATATTAGGAAGGAGTTTAATAGACTGGTTGAATTAGGTTTACGAATAGATGCCCAAAACGATCGCGCGAAATGCGGCTAAGCCGGGATTTCCATTCTTTGTTCAATGACTGAAGTTGATAACTTGGTTTAATTTATTACCTACCTGGATCTCAGCTGCAAAGTTCTTGAAAAATAGAGCTGTCGTTAAACGACTTGAAGTCTTCTTGGGAACTTTTTCTTTTATCATACCGTTATCTATGCAAATGAGAGCGGAGAATTCTCAGGGTACTTCCTAGTATTAGTTTAATAGATATGATCGTTTTGGCTCAACTATTATCTCTATTTCTTAAAGTACATACGGCTATCAGTCTTTAAAGAAATATGGAATGATATTCGGCTGTAACAGACACATCTTTGGGGTTTTGCATTGCAATGTTAATGTGTAATATACGAATATTTACGAGATTGGAAAGACGAATTTCCATTGTGTTTGTAATTGGTGTATTATTTTTATATTCTAATCCACATCCTTTCAATGCACGAAAATTTACGGTGGACTAATCGTTGACGTGCAGAGTGCTTTTTTTCTATGTAATCAAAATTGTATTCATTTATCTTACATTCATCACTCATAACTTTTCAGTGTTTCAACTAGATTTAATTGACATGTGCAACTACTTGAATATATTATAAATGTGCAACGAAAGCCTACCGACCTTACCTCGGAACTTTACAACTTCAGAAACTTTGACTGACAGCTGCCAATAACTGCGTAGTTACAATTATTTAGTGTATCTTTTTCATAAACATAGGTGCGAGGGAGACGTACTGCGATTATTTTTAAGCAGGCGATATCCATCATTATCACGTCAAACTGATAGTATGGAATTTGACTCCGTACCATGAATTATTGGCAAGTACGGTTTACGTTAGCATTCACTCGATACTTAAAACAGTCAATCATGCTCGCACTGATGTGTTCGAGCGAACGTGACTACCTACAGTACATACCGAACAAACGCTAACATAAGCGTTACTTGCCGACTCGTAGTAAACACAGCTATAAAATACACCAACGTTACTCTGTGGAAATGTAACTCGTCGACCATTTATTCGTACAACGCAACGATCGCCCGCCAAACACAATAAACAACCGCCGTCAATGATACTAACAATTTCAGAGATCCAATGGAAGATAGTTTTTTCGTGGTTATAAATAAGGGCGGTACACAGGAAGTTGCGACAGGATCGATGTATATCGATGTGTAAAAATCCTTGAATAAATTAGTAAATAGTCTTTACTAGAAACTTCTTTATTAACGTCTTTACTAATAATTATTTGGAATTTGATTGGTTAATTTACCTGGTATTCTAAAGTAACGTTAATTTGTTTGTGTTAATTTGTGAAATAAAAATTCAGTATGCGAAGTAGAAAAAACAGGGAATTTAATTGCTAGTGCATGTATATAAACCCATTAAAAAAAACTAAGAAATAAATAGTTATTGTACCTTAATAAATATATAGTAACTAACCAATTGAAATTGCTAGTTGCCAATATTCGAGTTTATACAGCGTGGGTATTTGATACGGGCGAATAATTAATCCAGCTATAATATCTGATCCTACGAGTCGTATAAGATAACCATTTCGTTAAATTTTGTTGTTGATTAGATGTAATGATTTTTCTAAAGTGCAACCCAGCAGCAATGTATGCCGGCCAACTGACATGAGACTCGAATGACGTTTAGATACTTATGTCTACTTTAAGTAATGTGGCTACCAGTGGATGCAATAAATTGCGGGCTCAATTATTTTGTATGAAAAAAAAATACCTTAATTTCTAAAATAAATTTATGTAAATAGGTTCCCTAGGTCCGATAGTAATCGCCACTAAAATATTCGCCCGTATCAAATACACACGCTGTATTTGTTGACGACGAGTTACAAATTAATTAGTTAACTAAAGTTTCAGTTTCAATAATACAATACCGTATATTTGCTGCTAATTTCGTATTATATTCACAATAGATTAATGGAAAAGTTTGATAATATTCCCTCGTACATAAAGGTTTATTGATTGATCGGCTGTGTATAGTCTGAAATTAGTAGGACAAAGCGATTAGACTGTCTGATGATGCCACGTGGGGCGTATCAACCTATTGTGATTCCAGGTTAAATAGAACAGTCGGTGAGTAACGTGACACAAGACAAGTATTTATAATAAAGCTTACTTGGGTTTCAACCCATAAAAAAATGCTGTAGGCTTAGCACAAGATTAATGCGACAATACGTCGCCGCGAGATAGACTATCCATCCCTCTTTTATTAATATAGTTTGTAAAAGATGAAACATCTATCTCGCGGCGACATACTGACAAACCAAGCCATGTGCTAAGCATACTGGTCCATAGAAAAACACATGTTCGCTAAAATATAAATGGACGAGTCGTTTTTTTCTTTTGTGAAGCAGTTGAGCCGCCAAAGTATTGTTTTTAAATAGAGACAATTAAATTACATGCTTATTATTGAAAGTGCATGGGGTCGCAGAATTTTAAAGTGTTAAAATGCCCCTAATTGAAGATTATTTTTGTTATTTTTAAGTATATGTACACAACTTACCTTTTAGAAACTAAAAGCAGGGAAATCTACAAAACGCCAGTTACTCGTACCTCCAAATCTACCTTCCACAATCTACATTTATTACGGAACCCAGAATACATTTCTCCTCGCATGTTTCTTGATTTGTATATCTCCATATTTATTTCTTCCGAACTTCAGTATCTGTCAGTCTGTGTGTATCGATTGGCAACATCGGTGTCCGGGTCAGTAGGATTTCACTCTGGAGTAATTACTATAGAAGAGGTCAGTGCACTTTGGAGATAAGATCAAGTTTCGTAGGGAAGAATATCGATGCTTTTCTCAAATAACATTGTGTGTCAAAATAATACCTTGTCGTAATTTTAAATCGAACAACTAAGCACTAGAATTCGATTAAGTGCAAATTATTTTGGATTTCAGCATTATACATGATAATCAACGAATGTCTGTAGATGGCTATATAATTGCCTATGTTACTAAAATATTTATTGTGTGACAAAAGATCAAAGTTATGTTACACTCTGTCAAAACATTTTAAATCTGATAAACTACTATCTGCGCCTAAAAAATCTCCTCATTCAAGTTTTACATGTCCGCGCGTCTTTACGTATTAATAAAAAAAAGAAAAACTAATACCCAAATATAAAATAACATCTTTAGTTAATACATGGATTAAGCTGAATAAGCAAATCTACCGAAGATATAAAAAATACGTATGAAATTGATTTTAAAATATGTATTAAGAAAAGAAATATGTCACACTATCGGCTTTTAAAATCCTACTCACATTATGTTGATGTAAATAAAAATACTGATCTAAGAAAATTTACATGTCTTTTGTTATAACACTAACGAAATCACGACGATGAAAATACAAAAAAGTTTCGTTCAATAAAGGGTATGCCAACCAGTTATCTCGTTTGATGGATGTGGCCTACCCGCGAATTTATTTTTCGCCAGCATAACCCGAATAGTGTTCTGAACTGCTAAAAAAACACGGTTGGCTATTGTCATCAATATCACCGGTATTCGAACTGACAATAAACGGTAAAGTTAGCGGCAGTAAAAGATAAAAAAGTAAACTAAGCTAAAAATTTGCATTATTTCATAACCACGCACTAACACAACACAATCTTGGTCCTTTCACCATCAAAACCTTAAGTCTTGAGTTCATTCATACCTTTTAAGTTATTTAAACAAATTTTATGAAAAGTCAGTCAAATTTGTTTACATGTTTTTCATTTTTTACTGATGCTAACTTTTTCAATGTACGACGACAGACACCCAACAAATTGAAAAAGTTTTGACACAAGTAAGTAGCTTAATTTTTTGAGACATTTGTCTATCCCAATGGCCACAGATAAAAGCAACGGAAGTGAACGGAAATTACTTCAAACACAATTTAAAAATAGTTTTCGGATAAATATTTAGTTATAGTTACAACTGAAAAATTTTCAATATTCATTTCTATTTTAAATAAATTACTATAGGTAGATTAGTCAGTGAAACTCCTCTCTTCATTGAATATGAAAAAAAGTGAGTTTGAGTGAATATCAAAAAAAATGGAATATTCTTATTTTATCCTTCTTTATTTTGTTTTCTCGCACACGTCTTTCAAATTTATTTTCCAATTTCAATTGTATCTCCTAAGTCATAGGTATTTCCAGAATGTATGTTTTGTGCCCTACTGTGAACTTGTTCTACTTACCCCTGCCCCAATAGGATGAGTCAATATCGAAGTCAGCGACTTCAGCGGAAAGGAGTTCTTCAAGCAGTTCCCGTTATTGGTTTTGTTTGCTTCATGACGTAAGCGAATCGAACTAGCATATATCGACTTAAGGCCAGTTTCCTCCGATATTCATAGAATCTAGTGTATTTCTGGGTGACAAGCGTAGTGCCCGAAAAAATAGCAATATTTGGATAAATTAATATGATAAGTGGGCGTTTTCACAAACCTTTGTTGAAATCACCTTGTTGCTACATATTCCATGAGATTCCCACCTTAAAACTTTGTGTTCCATCAAATGCCAACATTCCTCTAACTCTGTGAACATTTCTCAGCTGGATTGTAAGGAATATTGATTAGGTTTCTGTCTTACTGAAGTGGTTTTATCCGGTAAGAACGAAGGGTAATTTGGGTAATTGAATGTAGCTATGTCATGTTCATATTGATTGTCTGGTTTTCTTTGTTTTTTAAAATACACACTCGGTCAATGAATACGGGTCAGGTGGTTTTTTTCATAGAAAATAATGCAAACATGCAGTATTCAAATATTTTTTCAAATTATTTATAGTGTAGGTAAAATCTATTTTTAAATCAGGTTGTATTGGAATTTCTCTTTTATAAATAAATCCAAAAAACGTTAAAATTGTCTTTAGGTCGTCGGTTTGTAGAGACAAAAATGTAGACCGTTTAAGTAAACCACTTAAAATGTATGGAAATACGAGTTTTCAAATCATGAAGTTGCTATCTGACGATAAAATTCCGTGTTTTTCGGACCGGGTAAAAACTTCAGGGAAATTCCAATACAATCTGATGTTAAAAATGGTTACACTTGTATTATAAATATTTATTTTAAATATCAGCATATTTCCAGTAGGGGAGACCGGGACAAGACGGGATAGTTAAGAAAAAAATCAACTGATTATGGAAATTATAATGTTTATTAAAAATCTCTTACAACAAAAGCAACACTTATAGTTTTAACTAACATATGTTTTATCTTTTATGGCACTAAATCACTTATTTTTTTTGCAATTAGGAACTGGTTGTTACATGTAAAAAATCCCGTTTTGCCCCATCATTGGGGCAAAATGGGAAACGCTATGGGACAAAACGAGCACACATGTAATCGGGTTGGCAACCTTCACAAATATGTGCCTCTTCATCATCATCGTCTACACTTGCACGCGTTATGGGCCCAGCCATAGCACACACTGCAAATAACCCATCCTTCAGTGGACTGTGAATATAAGTACCCACAATATATGCAAGTATATACAATCATCAACGTCTTCAGATAAATTTACATCCGTGTCACTTTTGTTTGTTTGTTGGTCTGTCTTACGCTTATAATTTCGTACCATTTTGACAGCAAACAAATATAAAACAGTTTTATAACCAAATTTAAAATTATCAATATACTATCTACTCATATGGGGCAAAACGGGATAGTATCCCATTTTACCCCGACCATTTTGCCCCAACGGACAGATTTTACAAAAATATCAACAGTTCTAACCTACAAAATAATTGTTCGTAAAAGCAACCTAAATTCGTTAGTTTTACACTGATGCAACATGTATATAGTTAGGAATAACAATAGCACTGATATCTACCTTTGTGCCCATCGATCAAAACCAAAGAACTTTTTAACAAATCACCAAAAATCAGTTCTTTCTTTCTGTGCGACCAAAACAGGTAGTGACACGCATCCGCCGCTTTGACTCGTGTGAGGCGACGGAAGTTGGCGCGAATGGCGCTGTGTCGCGCTCTATTGCGCGCACCAGTTACGCACATAAGTACATTTCCCGTTCTGCCCCGAGCTTCGTTTTGCCCCGGTCTCCCCTATTTTCTATGAAAAAAAACACCTGACCCCTAATTCAATGACTGCGAGTGTATTATACTTTCTGTCGGTGTCATAAAGTGAAATAGTAAAAAATATAAATTATACTATCGTTTTATACGTGGGAAACTTAAATATTTAAATATTCTAGGTACGAAGCCAAGACTCTACTAATAAAAAATGGTGACAGTGAATTTTTTGCTCGACACAACGACGAGAAGGCAAGAGCACGATTTTTTTTAATTTGCCAATTTAAGGGTTATATTGCCACATTACTAGTAGCACCAGAGCTCATTTATTTAAGTTTTTCGCCAATAATAAATATATGTATGGATACCTAAACTTATTTAAAGCCCCATAGGAGTAAAGAGAGTGGACAAACAATATCGCGGGTGACGTCATTTTCAAAACATCCAAAACATTACTATGCCTATAGAACGAAATCTAAAGAAAGTAACAGGGTTGAATAAATAGGCCCGAACAAAAACTTAGAAGAGACCCTTTGAAAAGTTTGTTCTTAACAATTTTGCCTTTGAGTATTAAGCCCGTAGGTTACTTAATGGAGTAGTAACTGTTCAATGAAGTTTAATAATTTCATGGTTATGCAAAAAAGTACCTTTACAACATTAGGTAGGCATCTTTACCTGTCTATATTTAAAACTGGCGGTTGGTACGTCTATAGAAACCAGACAAATAATATTTTTTTAATATTTTTACAGTTTAAGCCACAATTTTATTGCCACTATTTTTCACCACTTGAAACTAAAAAAAAATCCGCCCTGAATTAATCAATTCCTGTTAATATTTAGCCCACAGCTTGAAATAAACAAAAGCTTGTGTGATTTGTATGCACCGCGTGTGTTTTACTGTGGCCAATCGGCAATAAAAAACATCAGGCTCTATTTACAACTGCCCTCATATGAATACGAATCACATAAGCTCTAAATCAAACTATAAAACCGCGTCCAACTACCAATCGCGTGACATGTGGCTGAAACAAAGTTGCACAAACATCGGGGTCCGGCAACAAACCAAGTCAACAATCGTGGTTACACATCGAATACCAATTTTTTAAAGCTTTTCTAGGCAGTACAAAACCGTTATGCTGTACTTATAAACACAAACATATTAATGTTGTTTTATTAAGAGAACAATTATATGATAACCTAAGAACTCATATCAACTGTAATTTACTGAAAGGTAAAATAAAGCGCTGGTTGTTTAAACTTTGTAATTAGTATCGTAATTAAAGTGATCAAAAATTATGTTCGTTTTATAATTGACCACATAATATTATACATTCGTTAATATAATAAATGCCACCATTGCCTAGTTGGAATATTAACCACAGCTATGTAGAAAACGGCCAACTTTTATTTTAGTCAATGCACAGAGCTACCTAGCCCAATATATTAAATTGAAATTGATAAAAGAAAATTGCTGTCTTTCTGAAAAAGCATGGTCTTGATTCTGCCTGCGTTTAAATTCCGATGACAAGATTTATTAAATGTATTTGAGTGATAACACTGATAACCATGGGTATCCTGTTTATTTTATCGTCTAGTCCAATTTTAGCAGCCTTTTAAGTTTAAGACGTAAGTCGATCCGTATAACTTTTGTCTCTGGATACATTAAAAAACTGAGTGAAATTGCTCACGCAATTTCTTATGTGTGAAAGTTGCAGCACAATTATAAGCATTCGTACTTTCCGATCTGTACGATAAGTACCAATATTTCTTCCTGATTTATAGATGTTATTCCTGTCCATGTTTTTTTTCTATACTTAAGTATTCATATCATCTCCTAATAATCACATTCAAATTTTGCTTAGTTCAGGGCTAAGTTGAACTAAGTTGATTATGTAGAAGAGTGATTATGTACCTATTAATAAAACCTCTTTTTCCGATCTGAAAAAAGTCTGAAAGCACCTTTAAGCGGACGCGTTCGCGAGCCGTGTGGTCTGCCTTTCATTAAAAACATCATTAACATTGCGGTTACTGTGATTTTTGAGCATAATGGACGATCAACTGATTCCAACTGCTGATTGAAAGCTGTATTCAATATGCGGTGCAGTAAGTCTGTTTTAATGGAGGGTTAAATTTGAGTGTTCATTTTTATAATACCTGCCTACCTTTCAAAGTAGGTGCTTTATTATATGAACTTTTTTTAGGGCTTATTTAGTGATCTTGTTAAGTTTGTCTCTAAAGATAATTCTTAATTTTCGATAGTCATACCTATTGACATACTATACCTATAGATAAGTAGGGTTAAAATTGTTATAACTAGCTCTCTTTTTGTAGGCTAGATAGAGGCTGTACATTGAATTCAAAATCTGTGAATTCACAGTAAATAATAGGTATTTTCTTACCTACTACTTCTCAGAAATTCAAAAAAACCTATATTAAATATACTGCCTTCAAATTATCACAAATATCAGAACAGGGGCCGTTTCTCCAAATCTAACTTGTAATACAAGTGGAAGTCTCTTTTTTTTATAATAATAATAATAATAATAAAGGGCAGCTTGTGGCGAGCTGTTGGGGAGTAACGACCCCACGGACCCGAGTGCTCCCGAGAGTCGGTCAGGGTCCCCGCCTCCGGCGTGTCTTCGTCGGTCGGAGTGGAACCCCAAGGGGACCCGTAGGACTCTCAGCTCTGGCTTGCCTTAACTGGCCGTCCAGAGAGGAGTCGTCAGAGCTATACGAGTACGCTCCAGGGGTGGAAGTGTAAATTTGCGTAAGTCGCGAGTTGGTGCAGCGGCTGTCAAGCCACTGCGCAGAAAGCGGTGTACACCTCTCTACACTCCTGAGCCGCCTACACCGGTGTTGCCCCTGGCTGTCTCTTGTGACGGCATTTACGGGGGCCCATCTAGTCGGTGGCGAGTCACCGCCTGCCTCGATAGCAAAGAGAAATCATTGTTATGGCAGGTGTCCGGTCCTCTTTTCTATAGTTCCATTTCTGATCCATCCATCCTTCATCACCATAGCCCATTAGTCTTTTCCATTCCTTCTCAATAGTCTCTATACGCCTGCTGGGACCGGTTTACGGATATGTATTTGTGCCCGTGAATGGGTTGCAGCAGGTGTACAACACAGCAAATTTCTCCAAAGGGCCTCTACGTGTTGGATCTATATCCCCGCGCAAGCCTATCAAAAAACCGGGATTTGTAAGCCCGTGATTCCAAAGGAGATACAAACAATAATAATAATAATAATAATTTATTTCGAGTAACACGAGACTCATACATGATATGGTTAGTTGAATTAGGTACTTAATACTAATATTAAAATTTAATACAATAACTACATAATAATCAGACTCTGCGATATATGCAAGTCGCAACAATGCCTCATAAACGGACAGTCAATCCTGTCCCCTATGGAACGCAGGATGGGGTTGGGGCTGGCGCGCACCCGGCGCACCAGGGATGTACATCGCTTGCGCATGCTCGTGTAGAAGCAGTCCACTCGCGCTTCCGCGAACATCCCTGATGCGCTACAGAAGCGCGGCAGCCCCACCAGCACCCGGAACGCGTTATTGAATTGTACACGGAGGGCCCCGTAAGCCCGTTGCGTATAGCTCCGCCACAAGCTGCACGTGTACAGAGAGGTACAATACGTTTTAAATAATGTTATTTTAACCTCCCTTGTGCACCGCGCGAACTTACGGGAGATCATATTGGACCTAACTGACAGAGCCCTCCGTTCCCGTTCCATGTCCATATTATCCTTAAGATCGTGCGTTACAATATGTCCTAGGTATTTAAAATTCCACACCCTTTGCAATGGAGTGCCGTCTAACCTTATGGGGGGTACTGTACCTATTTTGTAGTTTTTAGGTTCAAATACCATCAAGTGGCTTTTAACTACATTATATTTAAGTCCGTGATCTATAGCATACTTTTCGCATGTTTCCAGTAGCCGACGTAAACCACAGGCAGAAGCGCTAAGTAGAACAGTGTCGTCAGCATAACTGATATTGTTGACACATACTGAGTCAATATGACATCCGACATGCATTCTACCTAGCTCCTCTAGAAGCTCGTTAATATATAGGTTGAAGAATGTAGGCGAGGTGAGCCCCCCTTGCCTCACACCACACTCCAACCTATAAGGATCAGACATCGTACCCGCCCATCTAACGCTGTTGACCTGGCCCTTGTACCAGTACCGGAGTATCTGTACAGTTTCCAAAGGCAAGCGAATATCTTTAAGCTTCTTCCACAGTAAATCGTAGGACACCAGGTCAAAAGCCTTAGATAGGTCCAAGAATGCAGCATAAACCGGAGTTTTTCTATCTATATAATACTTGACGGTATGCTTAAGGCAAAGTATGGCGCTCTCAGTGGATAGTCCCGGTCGAAACCCAAATTGATTGTGACTAAGACGCACGTATTTGTTTACCTGTACGTTAAGCATACCATCAAATACCTTGGCAATGATCGTTGCCAAGGATATAGGTCTATAGTTACTGGATTCCGCAAGGTTGCCAGTTTTGTTTTTAACTACTGGTATAACTATGGTCCTCATAAAATCATGAGGCAAATGGCAATGTCTGACACACAACGTATAAAACATAGCCAGCACTCTATAAATATGAGGACCTGCATTTAGAAGATGCTCAATACTGAGTCCATCATGGCCCGGAGACTTGCCACGTGAGATCATGCTAATAGCTTTTGCTACCTCCTTGGCAGTAAAGGCAGGTCCCACTGGTTCCTTGTTGGCCTCAGCACTGTTCACCTCCCGCTTTGAAGAATCTAAAGGTGACTTGACAACAAACATGTCCTTGAAATGGTTGGCTATACCACGTCGGTGGCAAATAAGCATACAGCCCGCCTGATGGAAAGCAGTCACCGTACCCATGGGCGCCTGCAACCCCAGGGCTTTCACATGCGCGTTGCCGACCCAATAAGAACTTGTACACTCCTCTTTTGAAGAACCCCATACTGTAGTCCAACGGGAAAACCTCGGCAGGGAGCTCATTCCACAGACGGACCGTCCGCGGGAGGACGCGACCATTTAGGTTGCAAGGTGTAAGGATGAGCGCCCAGTCGGTGGCGAGCGGTGCGATGATGAAAAGTGAACGTTGGCATCATGCCGAACAGTTCTTCAGAACAGAACCCATTGTACAGACGATAGAACACACATAAGGAGGCGAAGTCTCTCCTAAGGCGAACTTTTTAACACTATTAATTAGATAAGGACTTCCGCTTGTATTACAGTTACAAGCTTTCGAGAAATAGGCCCCTGGTCTCTATTTCATGGTGTCAGGTTTATATTCAGATATTTTTAATTACGTGGCCGCTACAATACATCAGATGACAACTGCTCATGTGGACTAAAGACAGTGACAGCGGAAAAAATTGCAAAAGTAAACACTATTTTCGTTAGAGCACACTTTAACCGTAAAAGCAATTAATTGAATCAATAAATTTTTTGCTTTATTATTTCGTAAGACAAATCACACGCTTTGATTATGCGATAGACTCTATTGCTATGTAAAAAAACCGACCAAGTGCGAGCATATATGTCAGTGGTTGTTAGCACTTGGCTATGCTTTCTGCCAGGGACCAAGCAAAGTTAGTTGCGCGGCACTTTATTTTCTATGGAAAATATATGTCAGGCTGAGGCTCGGCCAAGTATTGGATGTAAGTATTGGATGGCCTGCCCAGCGGCCCTACCGCGAAAAACGAAATTCGAGCATTTCGAGGATTTCGAGGATTTGTCTTGCTCACTCTTATGACGCCTACGATTGAGTTTCAGAGAAAAATCCTCGAAATTTACGAATTTCGATTTTCGCGGTACACTGAAAAAAATATTTACCAAAGTGACTTAGGTTGGCTATATTACGAGGAAACTTTGATATATGTAGGTAACAAATCCTTGCTATCAAATTTACAAAACTAACAAGGTTGAAGTCTATACCAGAGTTCTGGTTAAATCAACAAAGAACATTGTACATTATACCAAACAACTGGTGAAATCAACAAAAAACTGGTGTAATCAACCAAATTAATTTAGTATAATGCCTACATAAAAAGTTTGGTAAAATCAAAAAAAATATTGTGATAGGACCCAGTCAACCTTTATTTTCGGTTAGAATTACGCAAGATCTGATAAATCCAACTTAGCATTTTTTTCAGTGTAGTAGGCCTGGATTGCTGCTGTCGGGCGGTTCGCTTTAGTGTGATTCATCCCTAAAGTCCCTAAATTCTTACTATACATAGGTACTCGTACTTTTGAGTGTTCTTTATAAAATAATAAAAATAAGGCTCTCGTTGCTAAATGATTAGACACCCGTCAAAACAGTATAAAATTTAAAAAATGTTTCCGTTCGTGGGATTTGTCTGAAGAATTTTCGAGTGTTCATGAATAAAATATTCACTGTTTCACACCGAGGCGCGAGTGGCCGTGCTTACGTTGCTTACGGATTCACCGACACGGGGTACATTCTAATGATAAAGTGTCGTTGTTACTTTTGTATCAACATATTGTATTTTTTTAACAAATGATTTCTTTTCATTAGTGACCACGAGCCACTGAAAACCTTGAACGGGGTGATTTGGTACTGAATAACTTTTACTATGGAGCTAACCCAGAAATCTCACAAAAAAATTTGCCTTTTTCATATAAAATGTCGTGATCAATCGGTCAAAATGTATGGAAAAGACTAATTTTTTTTTAGATTTTGTGATTGGCCCCATATTAAAAGTTGTTCAGTATAGCCTACTAAATCACCCCGTTCAAGGTTTTCAGTGGCTCGTGGAACACCCTGTATATAATTACAAAGGTAAATATTGTAACTAATTTTATAAGAACTTTGGTGAAGTTATGTTTCTTACGTTGAATGAACCTGTATTCCCAATCCTATGTGAAATACGTAGTTAAACAGTGTTAATAACAATAACACGAATCTTTATTAATAATCTCCCTTAAAAAAATATCTAAGTAGGTAACATTTTTTTTACAGTTGAGATTTTGTATATTATGTATGTGACCTCATTTAAAAGGCTTATCCGGTTTTAGCGTAAGAAAAAATTGCAATGAGTAGTTTTAATTATAAGTTGTTTTTCATACTGTCTATTCTATAAAGAAAGTCCATTTATGTACCTACCTATGAGAAGAAACCCGTATGAGAAAGAACTCTTATAAGTATTATACTATAGTGTATAGCGTCATGAAATGAATCTATCAACTTTTTTGTGCAGTTTACTTGTTTCCTACTCGTACATTATTAATGATTGTGCAATTTGTGGCCTATGGGAATTTCATTTTGTAAGGATTGTATCTTACTCATATTCCTACGCGACCATATAAATGTGAAAATCTCAAAAAGTTAGTTTTATTAATTAATATTACAGTGAACAACTACAAATTTAGGAACAACTATGTCTGCTGAGTCACGTAAAATTAAAAGATAACTTAGAGAAATAAGTTGAAAATCTATGGTCACAGTTACTTTACTTATCTGTCATGTAAGTAGATTTTGTAAATTACATTGAATTTGTAAATTGCAGTTTCACAGAAAACTTCAATAATATTTTATAAGAAAGTATCACATTCTCATAAAATATTGTTGAAGTTTTCCGTGAAACTGCAATTTATAAACCGTACAAAAAAAGTCGATTTCGCAAATACTTCTCACGTATCTATTATTCTATCAAAATTATTACAATTACAAAACCAGATTTTTTAAATGACCTTGGATCCGTCTGCGCTGCCCGCCATTATCATTTCACAGACTAAAATTACTATTCCATTCGTTGCGCCCTAAAAAAACAGAGAAACGCCAATTTAATACAGTTCCAGTATCAATACAGCACATTACTGCTGAAGGGTCAGCCTGAGTAAACAAGGACAAAGCGAGTCGTTCTTTGTCCCTCCGATACAAAAGACAATCCCTTTTATTAAACCACGGCTTAGGAAAAACTTTAGCTCAGATGAATCCAGACAATGCGCGTAGCAATTGCGAGAAAAGTCAAGATTTTGGTAATGTATACCTAAGTTTTATCCGTTTTTAGGACAGAAAGCGCACATAAGATATGATTATGATATGTGATAATACTTGTAGCATTCTCTCTTTCTTAATAAGAATTAATTGAAAATAATCGTAAAAGAGGCAACTTGACATTTGTTTTGTTTTTATTGTTAGCTTAAACTGTCCCACTGCTGGGCAAAGGCCTCTCCCCATTTTCTCCACTTTTCGCTACGCTCAGTTGTCTCCGGCCACTCCTTTAAAAAGGAGCCGCGTCTCCGATTGGGGTTATCTGGTTTGCCTATTATTACATACTGTTTACATACGATAGTAAGCATTTGTGTTTTTTTTGTAATTAATTTACAAACGTCCCCTTAAATATTTCCAGAGAAAAATAGGTCGTGAAAGATAAAATCTGTTGAGTTTAAAAATCGTCGCCAACACTCGATTACACCTGCATTTGCTTTTAAACCGCATTCAGTATGTGCAGAATGAATGAATAGCCAGGAGTCGAACACAATGGGCACGAATTTCCCCGGTCAGAGCTGGCGATTTATAGTTGCGAGATAAAATACGTGTGACATTTCTGTTCATTTGTTACCTCATAAGGCAAACCGTGAAATGACTCATGTTGTATTCGTGAAATTCCGATGCAGTCTGTTTTTCCAGCAATTAAAATGATTGACGAATGCCAAACCGCAAGGATTGATATTATGTAGGGAATAAATCCTTTTCCGTAGTATTTTTTAATGAGTTTGTCACTATTAGGTCGTATTGCGTACGCTAAACACTACAATACATCATATGATCATATTGTAAACAAACCGGAAAACTAGTACAATTTACTTTTCTTGAGTAAACGCTGATTTGTTGTGCGATACAAAGGAGAAACTCTCCCTTGTTTTGTACCAAGATAACATTATGCGGACATTTTAGAGAGCTTTAGTGAAAAGTGACTCTATTTGTCTACGCCAACTTATCTGGTGCTTTAAATGTTTCTTACTGCAGAATTGTTTTCCTTTTTCTTGACTTTAGTTTGGCTCTGACTTACACTTGGATACTTTTATAAAACTTTAACTTGATCACTTTTAAAGCTTAAGGTCTCTTCGTTCCTTGTTAAAAACTGTGTTGTCAAGTTTTATTTAGTTTCAATAGATTCTATTCTTACATTCACAATACTATCTCTTGCGTGAACGAAAAAAAATCTTCATAAGATATAAGATTAAAATAATGAATTTCAAATATATGTTGCTTGCGACAGTGCTCTCTGAAAATGAGAGATAGGATTTTTTATTTACATTCGATGTCGCTCGATGGATCCAATATGTTAATGGTGGAAACGGGAAGTCACTTCTATTTTTAAACTATATGCTCAATACGAGTATGTATAGAAAAGCTCTGCATCTGACAAAACTGTATTGAATATCGTAAGTCTACTATTACAATAACTGCTACATATTTATATAGAAAACAAATAGAATAACATCAATTAAACATGGAATATCATCATCATTGTTTTACTATAAAATAACTGCATGTCTTTCTCATAAAAAATACTTTCAACTTTTGTCTCAAATCTATAAATTACAATTAAATTTACAGATAACTGTGAGCATTAAAATATAGTGTAGTGGTATATTATAATGTAATTGCACTAACCAAAACTGATATATTATAACTAGTTCGGGATTTTGATTAATTGAATTGATTCCTTTAGTGTATCGTAGCTTGGTTACAATTTCAAACTCAAAACTCCAACACATATTAGTTTTGGAAAGCGCAGCGACGTTATGTTGAAAACCACATAGGCGTTATACATTATAATTATTATACTTATTTGAATGTATTCGAATCTTGTACCTACTGTGTTAAAATTTGACGAATACTAAACCTGTTCATTACAAAGACATACCCAATAACTGCCTTAAGATCCTTAACCACCTAATAACTTTTAGAAACACTACTCCAAAATTTTCACTCTATCCACGTTAATCACCTGAGCTCGATCACCCAGGTGATTGTATTTGACAACTCTGTCTTCTGAGATCCCCCAGGTGATCCTGTTGGACCTTGTGTCTGCCACGCTCCCCCGGGTGATTATAGTGGACAGAATCATATCCACTAGGATACCCCCGAATATAATATTATTCCATGAGTGATTCTAGTGGACAAAAGTATCCAGCAAGATCACCCAGGTGATTCTTTTGGACAATGTTGTATATTATAATCACCCAGGAGATTTATATGGACATTATTATGTCCTAAAAAATCACCCGGGTGATTCTTTTATACTATGTAGTTTTTACGAACAACAAACGAAATTTAACAAACGCACATATTAATTACGAGCTGTTCCCGCCCCCGGTTCCAAATGTTTAAACACGGGTTAACGGGAGGATGAGACATATATAGGCAAATATAGGTTGTTCATCGTGTGTACTCTGTACTCGTATATTCAAATGGTGAAAAATAAATGGTATATGTGTATCATCATATCAGCCGAAAGACGTCCACTGCTGGACATAGGCCTCCCCCAAAGATTGCCACAATGACCGGTCATTGTGCCACCCTGTGCCACCCGCATCCAGCGGACTCCTGCGACCTGTTTTTTTAGGATTAGAAACTTAGTAAACAAAGAATCAGTCTCCGACAACCGTACTTCTTAGCACAAATATCAAACCACAAATCATTGGAAGAGTTTATTAATATGCATAAAACTTAAACATTTTATTTTACATAGATAGGGGGACAAACTTTCTAAGACTTTGAGAGCTGATATCTCGAAAACGATTAGCTAAAACAAAAATCTGTTTTATAAACCTTTATATCACACGCACATCTGCGTCGGAAAAAAATTCTACCCCTCAGTTCCATGCACAGTGGCGTTCAGAATTGCATGGGCGATTTATGAATTATTTCATTCATAAACTGTCCATGCAATTTTGAACTCGACTGCACAGAAGGCCCCAACCCCATTTTATTTTTACAATATAGTATCAAAATTATGTAGCAGTTCATACAACACATATCCTCACTAAATTTCTTCACTGCACTATTTATAGTTTCTGAGTACTGACGGACAGACGGACATGACGAATCTATAAGGGTTCCCTTTTTTCAATTTTGGTTACGGAACGCTAAAAACGAACTACAGATACAACCATGATGTGGATTGCTGAGCTACACGCTAAACGTGGTATTTACAAGGCAAAGTAATAGTATGTTCCTAACCATCGAAAGGAAACCGTTTTATGTGCCATTTCGTACCTTGTCGCAGTAACAATCAATATGTCAGCCTCTAGAGATCTCTTATGTTTTTACTGATACAAAATGAAGTTGCAGTAATTACAGCATACCTCTTGATAAGTAACCTAACCTAAGTGCTAGTGAAATTATTGTATTACCTATATTATTATTTATTATACAGGGTGTTTGGGATAACGATGTAGGAATTTCTGGAGGTGGTAAAGGAGACTAATTGAAAGAGTTTGAATCCTATTTACCTTAGTCCAATATGTGACAGTTTTTTTTTAAATCACGTTTTTCATACAGACCGTAGTAGACCGCTTAATTTAAATATTAACTACAATGGCGATCCTATAGATGAAGTTAAATGTACAAAATTTTTAGGAATAATGATTGATTGTCATCTTAAATGGAAGGAACATGTAGATAAAGTTTGTTCAAAAGTAAATAGTTTTGTGTATGCTTTAAGGCGAATCAGACAGACAGTTTCCTCAGAAGCTGCTTTAATGGCGTATCACGGCTATGTTACGTCAGCGGTACGATATAGATTAGTAATATGGGGTAACTCTACTCTAATAAACCAGGTATTCATTGCTCAGAAACACTGTATAAAAGCCATATTTAGAATAAAAAAGAGAGCTTCGTGTCAACCTTACTTCAAAAAACACAATATCCTCACACTTCCCTGTATATACATATCTGAAGTTTGCTTGTTTGTCCATAAGTATAAAAAAGAATTTACAGAAATACAACAAATGTGTACTCATAATATTAGAAATCAGTACACACATAAGCTCTATAAGCCAGCTGTTAAACTAGGATTAACATCAAAAAACTCGTACATAATGTGTATTGAGATATATAATAAGTTACCTGACGAGTTCAAAGAACAGGAGTTCAAAGTATTTAAAAAAAAAATGTTAGCATGGTTAAGTGAGCAGTGTTTTTATAGTGTCAGAGAATTTGTAACTAGATAATTTGTAGGTATGCATGTTAGACTAAGTTAGATTAAATTAATTTTGTACGCCGATGTAAGGCACAATGTGGTGCATCTGTAAATAGCTTTAAGATCCACTGTAACCCACTATTGACAAAATATAATATTTCATTTCATTTCATTTCATTTCATTTCATTTCATTTCAAAATGTTTAGTTTTATACCAAAAATTTACTTAAAAAGTTAAATTTAAAACAAAATATGCATTAAATAGCATTGATTTTTTTATAACTAACATAACAATTAGTTGAGTAATAAATAAAAAAAAATTTAACTCCCACTTGCCACACACAACATTTTTTTAAATAATTTTTCTACTTCATCATTACTGATTTCTAACAGTTCACTTTTTTTTCACAGGCCGATAAAGTTTAATTCAACTTTATCGGCCTGTGAAAAAAAAAGTAGTCGGGATATGAGTCTTTCTATTCGTGTAAAAACATGCTTGATATTCTAGGTTTTGATTACAAAAAAAAGTACAACAAAATAGCAATTAGTTTAAAAGTTATCGTCGATCAATTCTTGAACGCCGTCACCAAACAAAATAAGTTACTTGTAGTTAGTAGGCAAGTGCGAGTTCAATTTTTTTTTATTTAAAAAAACTGTCACGTATTTGACTAAGGTAAATAGGGTTCAAACTCTTCCAATTAGTCTCCTTTACCACCTCCAGAAATTCCTACATCGTTATCCCAAACACCCTGTATATAAATTATTTAAAAAAAAGTTTGATGGAGGGCGTGTGTGTGAGTAAATTACGCGGTATAAAATTGTAAAAAAAATGTTTTATGCATATTAATAAACTCTTTCAACGATTTGTGGTTTGATATTTGTGCTAAGAAGTAAATAAAATGAAATGAAATGAAATGAAAAATGTTTATTTGAATCTAAAAATAGAAACAAAAAGAAAACTTAATCTATGCTAAATATTAACCTAAGTACAAAGCATCAAAATGGATGCCACTCAGCATATGCCGATAACTAAAGGGTTTAGTTATGGCGCTGGTTTTCAGGGCAACCAGAAAAATTATTGATGTATTAACACTAATCTGTTGACATAATAAATAAATTTGTAAATGAATGAATTACAATTAGAGTTAGTACACTGCGACTTAATAAAGTGCGCATAGTAAACAGTGTGAGCGAATTCCATAAGTGATCCTAAAATTAACAATTTATACAGGGTGTTTTTTTTTTCGACCGTTCAAATTCTACGTAGTGAATGTGTAGGTCATACTGACCAACTTTTACTATGGGGACAAAGTCATTAATTGAATCAGGCGTTACTTTGCGGAAGTCCATATTCAAGGATGAACAATATTGCTTTGCTCTTCCGCGATACAGAATGTGTAGCTAATTAGTGTAACCCGCTATAATTACTTGCGTATTTTTTGCATGCAATTAATTTTGCCACCCTCCCGCCGCAAAAATAAATACGCAAATAACTATAACAAACCACCACCAATAACACTATACTCGACACGTGTTTCGCCTCTCTACGAGGCATCATCAGGAGTTGCCGGACACCAGACCGACAACATCGTCATTCTTTGTTTACCAAGTTTCTAATCCTAAAAAAACAGGTCGCAGGAGTCCGCTGGATGCGGGTGGCACAGGGTGGCACAGGGTGGCACAATGACCGGTCATTGTGGCAATCTTTGGGGGAGGCCTATGTCCAGCAGTGGACGTCTTTCGGCTGATATGATGATGATGATGATGATACACATATACCATTTATTTTTCACCATTTGAATATACGAGTACAGAGTACACACGATGAACAACCTATATTTGCCTATATATGTCTCATCCTCCCGTTAACCCGTGTTTAAACATTTGGAATCGGGGGCGGGAACAGCTCGTAATTAATATGTGCGTTTGTTAAATTTCGTTTGTTGTTCGTAAAAACTACATAGTATAAAAGAATTACCCGGGTGATTTTTTAGGACATAATAATGTCCATATAAATCTCCTGGGTGATTATAATTTACAACATTGTCCAAAAGAATCACCTGGGTGATCTTGCTGGATACTTTTGTCCACTAGAATCACTCATGGAATAATATTATATTCGGGGGTATCCTAGTGGATATGATTCTGTCCACTATAATCACCCGGGGGAGCGTGGCAGACACAAGGTCCAACAGGATCACCTGGGGGATCTCAGAAGACAGAGTTGTCAAATACAATCACCTGGGTGATCGAGCTCAGGTGATTAACGTGGATAGAGTGAAAATTTTTGGCCTTTAAAATTTCCCTAAGCTTGTCTAAAACTGGCAACTATTCTTGAACAATACTCTTCCTAATATTTCAATTAACTTACCTGGATGCTTAGCCAAGTTGCCAATCGCTAACGCTTAGTAGCGTGTCGTAGTTTTCCCTCTCTGACACTCTTTCATATTAGTGCGACAAAGACAGTTAGCAACCTTTCGTTTACGATTGACGATAAAGCGTTAGTGATTGTCAACTATGCTAAGCACAATCGCATAATCGTACCCTAGCATAATCGTAATGAATGAATTCATTTCACTGACCTATTTAGATTGTCATTCAGTATACATCGGTTATGAAATTTTACCAGGTACAGTCGTGCCCACAAGTTCATTCATTACTGCGAACACTGAACAGAAGGCTTACCACGCATAACAATATCTTGCCTCTCTGTTACACTTTCAAATGTGTACGTAAGTGTGACAGGAAGAGTAGGTACACGTCGATTGTGGTTCGCGGTAAGTCCTCAGTTTCCACAATTCCGAACAGGGATAACGAGTTCCCCTCGGGAACTGAAGTAATTACACTTGTATCGGTACGTTTATGGAATGATCATGTGTTTAGAAAAGTTTAATGAATGTTTGAGCAGAAGCGCGGAGCGTACTTATTTGTGTAATATAAGGAACGTTTCGTACGAGTATAACTGGAATGTAGATATGAATAATGGGTTTTATGGGTTTAAATTTCTTAAAGACTTCATGATCTCGCAGCATTCGCCTCATCGCTTTTTCTCTCTCTTCACTAAGCTGCAACAGCCAAGCTGTACATACTTGTAGTAGATTGTGTCACAAGGAATCAAAACGGTATGTTTCCGGCGTGGGCGTAAATAGAATCCTGAATGGAGCGACGGATTCCACAATTGAATCCCAACCGTAGAGATTCGGGGTATTCTAAAGTGGAATCTTGAGCATAATAATTAATAAAGGATTCAAACGTTAACGCCCAAGACGAAATAATTTTGATACCGTGTGACACATACCGCTTGTCACACCACCTAAGAGAAAAATAAATGATATATCAATCGATTCTGAAGAAATTTTTATCAATTATGAACGCACTGTTTATTTTCATATTTCATTGTAATTTTTTAGGCTATATGATACAGTTATTACTTCATTCGAGAAATCATGTATCTTGGCTCGTTTTGTCATGTCATTACAGGATGCTTAGCCAAGTTGCCAATCGCTAACGCTTATAGTAGCGTATCGTAGTTTTCCCTCTGTGTCAATCTTGCTTATTAGAGCGACAAAGACAGGTAGCTGCCTTTCGTTTACGATTGACGATTAACCCTTAACCTGGCAGGACACTAATGAATAGAGATATTTATCACTCATGGTGTTTTTGGTGATAGTTCTAGATTGAAACTTATTATGAAGTAGAAAAAAGATACAATAATATACTGAAAATAGTTTTTTCAGACTGTCCGTTAAAACGGACTTTACCATGATATCGACTAACAAGCGGCTCGCAGGACAGTCCTAAAAAACGGACAATGCTGTCTTACAGTTTAAACCATAAAACGAAAACAAGAATTAAAAGCAGAAAAATTAGATTATTTTATTGAATAAAACACAAGAAAATATCTTTTTATAACATTTGTTTATTGAAATGATAACATAATAAAATTATTGAGACATTATTTTTATATCCAGAAACCAAGTTTTGTTAAAAGTACAAAACAATTAATTAAATCTTAACGTAATCAGAGATCATTCGTTAACTTTCATCAAAGATCAGAAAATAACTATTAGGCGCTTTGGCAAAATTATTAATCTATATTATATAATTTACTTATTTGTGTGGAAAGTTATAAAACATTTCTTTCTTTGGGTCAAACACAGTCGCTGATTGCATTTCACGCAAATTATCGTGGTCTTTCCTGTTTGGCAAACTTTGCAACGCCCCTGTGAAGTAATATTTGGCAAATGGCCCAGACCATCCAAACGGAGTTCTTGAGGAGGTCTAGGAGTCACCGGTTTTGATATACGCACAATAGATGTGTCCGGACGTTGGTTAGTTTTTGCCTGTTTATTAGAATTCAACAGGGTGTTTGCAATGTACAGCCTAAATGGCTTCAGTGGTCTCGATTTATCTCCTCGCTCTTTGCAATCGTGCCTGTGAATTAGCCACGCGTTGTTGATTGCGATGTCCAGGAGCTGGAAAAATATATTCATGTACCATCTGTGGCTCTTCATTCCAATCCTGTACAGCGCGATAAGCATATCGGCTTTGTCTACGCCACCCATTTTTTTATTATACTGCTTAATTATATGGGGGCAAGACACCGGTTGTTTCTGACGTGTCTGTTTGTCATACCGCAAAATAGTGTCAAGCGGCTCATCTGCACAGTAGGAGCTTACCAAATTGACACATTGGTTATCCACCCATTTAATCACAGCCAATTTGTGCACATTGTCACACACCATTTGGTAACTTCCACGACCCTTCTTCTTCAAAATCTTATCATCTATAATGTTGCAGCCCTTCATTCTATCTTTCCTTACAGTACCTAATGACAGAATACCGTATTCATTCCGCAAGTGATACAATAATGGAAACGAGGTGAACCAATTATCAAAGTATACCGTTGTCATGGGCTTGTCTTGAATTGTGCTGCATAGTTTCACCACAGTTTTGCCACCTATCCCCAAAAAATTATGCTCCCACTCAGTGAACTCATGCCCATCAAAAGTATTAGCTCCATCATATGCAAAAAAGTCGTATACTATACCCGAATTACCAGCCCTAACAAAGAATTTGAACCCTCACTTAGTAGGTTTTTTGGGCATGTACTGTCGTCTGGAACCTGCCTTTTTTCCTTTGTATGGAACCATCATCTCATCGATAGAATACGACTTTTCCTCTTCTATTTCAGTACAATTCTGTCGCAAGTGGTCCATTATTGGACGAATCTTGTAGTACCGGTCACCATCTATTTGTGTGTTATCAGCAAAATGCATATTGGACTTTATCTGTTCGTATTTTTTTAGTGGCATTGTATCAGCTATGAGTGGATATCTGGTATCAAATGCCCAATAATCAGTATACGCTGGCATTGTGACGATTCCCATGATTATTTCCATACCGATATACTGTTCCACATCCTTTTTTGTAATATTTATAGATCTTCCTTTCTTTTGAACCGAATACAAGTTGGTCTGTTCAGCTATATATTCAAAGATATCGTCCTTGAACAGACGTTTGAAATAGTCGTAGGGTGTTTGTTCACTAAGAAAATCTACTGTCGAACGTCTATTACGCCAGTCAGCTTCCTGCTCTATTGTGACTTGACTGGTAAACTTTTGGCGCTTGAATTGAAATATCATTTGCTGTAACTTTCTCTTTCGATTGTGGCGCAACTGGATTGGATGGAGTACTTGTGGCTACAGGGTTTCTTTTCGAAAGAATTCTAGCCCTTCGAGTCACCATGGTTGAAGGTGTACTCGGTGCCAATAAAGACCGCACTGATGGGGGGTTTTGTATGGATGGACCAAGACTTGAATTTAAATCTGTATTCTGGTGGACACTTGTGTCGGTATCAGGTCTATTAATAATGGATTGAACAAGGTTCTGTATTGAGGGACTGGGTTCAAATTCGATATTATCTTCAAAAATATCCATCATGTCCGACATCCCAGGAGACAGTGATCTGGCAGAAGAACTGTCGGATTGTGGTAAGGCTGACAAATAATTATTGTTAGTGAAAAGATCATCTTCGTTCTCATTTTCACTATCCGACTCCTCAGAATCAGATGGCGGGAGCATAGCCATAATTTTTTGAGCGCGCTGAGACTGTGCCATTGTGGTCTTAAACAATAAAAAAATGTAGTTTAGTAACTATAAAACGACAATACTTAAAAAAAACATGTGTTTTTATTTTATGTAATAAGTTAACAGCGACAAAGTCCGTTTTTTGTCACAACATAAAACAAACCTTGTATTTATGATTTTTCGGCAAAGTCCGTTTTTTATCACAACATAAAACAAACCTTGTATTTATGATTTATCGGCAATGTCCGTTTTATAGTACGAGTGAAATAAAACTCAATAGCCTACACTATCGACAATGTCACAAAAAAGTGACACTGTTTATTACGCACTGTTTGAATTAGAATTAACTAACAATATAATAACATTTAATGTTAAAATGATAATTTGACTTACCTTCTTTTAAAATACATACAGATTGTACATAATAATCACTTCACAACGACTTTATAACGAAAACAATTGACGCCGACGCAACTATCACAAATGCCTAATTTCAACTGCCGCTTGCGCAACTTTTTTGAAGGCCACTGTCTGTGGCCTTGGTATGAAAGTGACAACGCTACTTTCGCACTTCTTTTGGCGTTGTTCATTTTTGAGCCGGTAGGAGCGTTCAAATTCCGCGCCACAATGAGTAGCTGTACTAAAAAACGGACAAAACTGCTTTAAGGGTTAAGGGTTAGCGATTGTCAACTTGTCTAAGCACCCAGCCCGGTAAGCACATCATTGAGCGCGAGATAGCTCGCGCTGCGACAAAGCCATGTCGCGGCTGTCAAATTTATATTTCTAGCCGTCATTTTCTCGATTTTGGTAGCACAAGTTAACAGCTCGAGAAATTAGTTCCCTGCGAAAGAGTCATCTCGCGGGCGACATAACAAGTGTTGCCATTTATGTGTGGGACTAACTTTTCTTTCCTAGCAACACTGAATCGGTATAAATAATGTTGAATGATGAGTGAACAGCAAGCTTTAAAAATGAAACATCTCTAGTCACGATAACTTTGTCTCGTTCACGTAGTATAAAGATTAAAGAGATAGGACATTTTAATATGAAAATGTCAAAGTGTCATAATAATAATCTTTTTTTCGGCGGTAGGTGTGAAAAGGAAACACATGTCACTTTAAACAGTTACTAATTAAATTATAAAAAAAAATAGCATTAGTCAATTTTCCTAGTTGTGACAATAGTATTTTGATTACTTACAAGTGTATACAGTGTGGTGTGCTGTTTTCCATGCTCAAATAATTGTTTGTTTGACCACACCTGCCGGTTGACCTTTGGACCCTAACATCACTCAGAGAGCAAACACTTTATAATGTCACTGGAAGCAATTATGGCATCGCAACAATCACTGGAGACCTCATTTGCGCAGCGGTTTGCAGATCTGGAGGCGGCACTGAACTCTGCTTCTCCAACGGCCTCTCATACTACCATCAGCAGCTTGAGCAGGGAGGTTGCCAGCTTTAAAAAGCATGCAAATGCTATGATGCTCCTTCTCCGTCAACAGATAGAAGCTGTGAGTAATGCTGTAGACTCTATTGAGATGCGGCATCGTCGAAAGTATTTACTGTTTGGCGGTATTCCAGAGACAGAGAAGGAGAACATCGGTGAAGCAGTAGTTTCAATTTGTCAGCAGACTATGTCTTTGCAGGAGGTGTCCCTTTCCTCTGTACAGGTGTGCCACAGAATTGGAAACAGAACTGACAGACCGCGTCCCGTCCTTGTCAGATTCTCTGACAAACAAGTGAGAAATGCTGTATGGGCCAAGAAGACTACTTTGAAGGGCACATCTGTAGTGTTGTCGGAGTTCCTGACTAGGCAGAGGCAGTCGCTGTTCCTTGCTGCTCGGGGCCATTTTGGAGTGCGTAATGCTTGGAGTCTTGATGGCAATATTTATATTAAGCTGCCTGGTGGGAAGAAGGTGCGAGTGACGACATCCGATCAACTCCAAGCTCTAACAGCTCAGCATTCTCCTGATCAGTCGTCTGGTGGCAGCTCCGGGTCTGCTTGTGCTCCTGCGCCCGACGCGGGTGGCCAGCCTGCTGTAGTTTCTGCTCCGGCACCCGCCATTAACGCGCCCGAGAAGGTTCCCGTTGCGAAACGAGCTGAGGACCGTCGTCGGCGTTAGTAATGTCTATTCGCTGGCACTTGTAGTTTGTTTTCTTTACAATTTTTATGTTTGCATCACTAGAACAAGGTAGGCGATAACTTCTGCTTTGATTTCTCGTTTTGTAAACGAATTACCGTCTTTTTGTGAAATATTTGCCTAAATTATTAGTTTTACCCACTGTTCGTTCGACATAACAATTCCATAGAAAGAAACATTTCGTAACTCACTAATGTCAGAATGTCAGCTGTCAATGTCAAATTTGTTGTCCAAATTGCGTTCAGAATTTTTCCTCAATGCTTAAATTAATATTTCATTCTCGTTACTTTGTATTTATGTTTTGTTGTAAGTTTTAGTGATGCATTAACCCTTAACCACCTACGTGCGGTCTCACAGACACTGGATTATACAAAATTGACAATAACTGAACGCAAGTACATCGCTCACGCCTCTGTGATCTTGTACCTTTGCCTGGCCCCTCCGCAGTGCCGGCCATGCTGTCGATTCGTTCAGACGTGCAATCATTTTGATTTGGTGAGTAATAAACTAGCATCGGCGGTCTGTGAGACCGAATGTAGGTGGTTACGATACATTTTGTAAGTGTCTCAGAGACCGCACGTAGGTGGTTGTGTTATTTAAATTTCATAATAATTGTTACTATAGTTTGACAAAGTTTTGAAAAAAGGTTCAAATTTATGAAGAAACTGGCCGAAAAATTAGTGAGACCTATTTAGAGCGTCGGGCAAATAATCAGCGTCTTCCGCGGGACTAGAAAATTGCTTTGAATTTGAATGTTCGAACAAATTGTGTGTCGACGGCAGACAAGAATGGTTATTTTAAAAGCATGTAATTTTACAAAAATATCTTATTTGTAACCAAATTTGATAGTTTAATACCATTATTGATTGCTCAATTTTATTTTTTTATAATGAAAAGATTTATATTAATGTTCTTTAATTTTGTAATCTCATATCCTGAAGGATACTTAGTTTTGTAATCGAAAATACAACAAGTTAATAAATATGTTAAATTTGAAATACAAAATGTTGATTATTTTTATATTCTTGTTGGTTAATATATGCCTGAAACTATTTAAAGTGTATTTAATATATTTAAACCCCCTTCAGTCACGCCAAACTAAATAAATCAGGTCCCATAAGAAGAAGCGGTCTCCATGACCGCACGTAGGTGGTTGTGTGATACAAACAGGACGTAGGTAGTCAAGGGTTAATTTGATGTTATCTTATGTCATTTTTATTCTTTTAATTTTGCTTCTGTTATTTGTTTTGTTTTTTCTTTGGACCCATTAAGTGTAAACGGTCAACCGCCGGGTTTTTAACAGCGCCCTCTTGGTTTTTATTCCTGATTACTCATTTATATATTATATTATATACATATTTATAATTATTACTATATTTTATACATATATATTTATTTTCATACCTGCTTTTAAGTATCATGACAGATGATGAGTCCTTTCATTCGGCTTGTGACTTGTCCTCTTCTTTCCATTCACTCGATGATTCAACGTTTTCGGAACCCGAAACTCTTGGCAATCTCATAATGCGCGAATTTCAAAATTCTGTGAAATTTCTAAATATATGCCATTTAAATGCGCAGAGCATTCCTAGTCACTACAATGAGCTTCTTGACACATTTTCCACCTGCTGTGCCCATGCGATCCTTATATCTGAAAGCTGGTTGAAGCCTTGTCTTCCGTCCACTTCATTTGGAATCCCCGGATACATTCTTCTTCGTAATGACCGCACTGGCAAGGGTGGGGGTGGTGTTGCGATGTATTTGCGTAGTGACATCCCCTTCAAAATTTTATCTTCGTCACCGTCTCAATATAGTAATTCCATGGAGCACCTGGTCATAGAGGCTAATATTAAGGGGACTAATATCGTTCTGGGGGTGGTTTACTGTCCGCCCACGGTGGACTATTTTTCAGCCTTTGAATCTTTGCTAGTAACTTTTATAACGGAGGGTATGCATCACGTAATCATGGGCGATTTTAACACCGATCTTTTGAAAGATAATGCCCGGTCACGCAAACTGTTGTCAATCATCAATTCTGCTGCTTTATCCGTGTTGCCGTTAAATCCTACTCACCGCAATCTTGACACCCTCGACTCCTGGTTGGACCTAATTTTGACATCTTCGATTGACCACGTGGGCAAAGTAGGTCAGTTTTCAGCACCCGGGTTTTCTCGTCACGATCTCGTTTTTCTTTGTTACAAGATTCGGTCTCCTAAAATGGCACCCGTTTCAATTATGCTTCGTAATTTCGCTAGAATCGACACTGACGCCTTAAAACGAGACTTCTGTGCGACCGACTGGGCACCGACGCTTACGGCACTGTCTGTCGACGACGCGGTAGTTTCACTAAACGCCACGGTTTTAAAATTATTTGACACTCACGCGCCCGTTCGTAATGTTAAACTTAGGCGACCGCCCGCTCCGTGGATTACACGAATGGTCCGTATTGCAATGGTGAGGCGTGATCGTGCGTTCCGAAAACATAAACGTCACCGATGCGACGAAAATTGGACCGCTTATAAAGTTGCCAGGAATCGGTGCAATATGATGGTGCGTGCCGCGAAACGCAAATATATTCATGACAATGTAATGGTTTCCTCGCAGGTTGACACTTGGAAATTTTTGAAATCTATCGGTGCTGTCAGGTCCCACAGTAATATAAAAAATTTAACTTCTTTCTCTTTAAACGATTTGAATAACCACTTTTCCAAAGCTTCTACTTTAGACTCGGCCACGATTTCCCTTGCCACCTCTCATATTAGCGTTCGGTCTTCCACATCTCAAAATATGTTTTTGTTCACCCCGGTCACTGATGATGAGGTTCGTAAGGTGATCTTGTCAATTAAATCCACTGCGGTTGGCCATGATGAGGTCAGTAGGGTAATGATTGTTTGCATTTTGGAGTCTATTGTGCCAATTATTACGCATGTGATTAATCTTTCAATGTCCTCAGGCACTTTTCCTTCTCTGTGGCGTAATGCTTTTGTTATTCCTCTCCCTAAAGTTCCTACTCCTAATTTGCTTAAGGATTTTCGCCCTATTTCCATTCTCCCGTTCCTATCCAAAGTCCTAGAAGCTATCGTGCATAAGCAGTTTTCTGAATTCATCTTTTCCAATCAGCTCCTCTCGCCACTCCAATCTGGTTTTCGCCGTGGTCACAGTACCACTACTGCTCTGCTGAAGGTAGTTGATGATATAAGGCTAGGTATGGAATCATCTCTGGTTACCGTACTGGTCCTTATTGACTTCTCCAACGCCTTTGATGCAGTGAACCATGAGCTTCTCCTATCTGCACTTGTTCACTTAAATATCTCTTCATCAGTGGCTGAGTGGTTCACGTCTTACCTGCAGGGCCGTCGTCAGGTAGTTCGTGTTGACAGGTCGTTCTCGGACTGGTGTAATCTTACTTCTGGCGTTCCACAGGGTGCATTTTATCTCCTCTTCTTTTCTCAATTTTCATTAATCTTATTATACCCAACATAAAGTGCTCCTATCATTTATATGCCGATGATCTGCAACTATATGTTCAGGCAGAGCCTGACGATGTGGATAGTGCTGTCTCGAAGCTGAATGAAGACCTAAATAGCATCTCATCTTGGTCCAATATGTTTGGGATAGCAGTAAATGGGATACCTTCCAAGTGTCAGGCTATAATCATAGGAAACCCGCGCTCATTGTCTTACCCTACTCAAGTGTCATCGATTCTCTTTAACAATAACACTATACCCTTCTCTTCACAGGTGAAAAAATCTGGGGCTCATAATAGACTGTGGCTTAACTTGGGATCCTCTAATTTCTGATATTTGCTGTAGGGTGACTAATATCTTGCGTTTTCTTTATAGGTTTAAACACTTCTTACCGATTCCCACCAAAATTCTTCTTATTCAAAGTATCGTGTTGCCGGTCATAGATTATAGTGATGTATGCTATACCAATATGTCGCAGGGAAACCTGGATAGACTCGAACGACTTCTTAATAACTGCATTCGATTTATTTTTGGCCTACGAAAGTATGACCATGTGTCTGCCTATCGTCGGCAGCTTCACTGGCTGCGGATTCGAGAGCGCAGGAGTGTTAAAATTTTGTGCACACTGTTTTCTATTTTACATGACCCTGCTGCGCCTCATTACTTAAAATCCAATTTCAAATTTGTCACCGCCAGGCCAGGCTGCGAGCTTCGTTCTTCCCGTCAACTAATTCTTAGTGTCCCCTATCATCGCTCAGTCTCATTCTCAAGCTCCTTCACTGTGCAAGCCATCCGACTTTGGAATGCTCTCCCTCT